>PQWD01003765.1:145056-366566 GCA_019425675.1 Leucinodes orbonalis
AACAAATATTTTTTAAAAGATTTCCAAGGTCTGTTTTGTGCCAAAGGAGAAAACTTTCTGCTACTGCAGTAAAGTTAAACATACCATTTCCGTGCAATCTTATTATTTGTGTGCATGTATTTTTTTAACTAAATATTATTCAATAAAAAAAACATGCACACATACAACCACTTAAAAGTATGCGCAACTCTAATATTTTCGAAATACTAAAGCAAAGCAAGAACGAATTTTTTCGATTGATTGAACAGTCTTTAATTGGCATGTTGACAAAGCAGAAGCCGAGTAGTTAGAAACCATCACGGTACTCAACTGCAAAGTCATAGACCAAAAACTAAATAAAAGAAACTAAAAGTGACTTTCATAACTTCTGCACTTGCTTAGATTAGATTCAACATCTCCAGATCGTAAACATCTAAACTGGTGTAAATAAAAATGTCAAACTCAACATAAAACAGTTTGCAGCTAAACCCATAATGTGTGAAGCAACAAGTGAAGATTTAAGTAGTTTCACGACAGTTTGGGAACCATTGTTATATGGTAATCAAATTCAGATTCGCACCAGTTTACGTACACGCCTTTGTTTTGAACACAAAGGGTAACGATGCAAACGATGGTGTTGCTGATGCAATTTTAGCGTGACCATTTTTTGCTCTAAAAGACGGCATTTTTTTGTTTATTGAGTATAATTAAGTAATTTGTGTTAAAACAATAATGTTTTAGCTGAAACAGCACTAATAGAAAGCTTTTGCTAGATTTTAAGATTTATCATTTTCTTTATCTTAGTCTCCGTAACCTAGCAGAAAGGTAAGCAACGCACCGATGGGCGGAGTTGAACACTTTCCATCAGGTGTCTCTCTTGATTGTTTGCTCCCTATACCTTAAAAAAAAGGCACTACTGCACGTAACCTTTGGAAAGTTAGAGGTTTGTTTTAAATTCATCATCATCATCAGCTCATTAAACGTCCCCACCGAGGGCACAACCTACCCTTATAGGGTGATTAGGCCTTAGTCGTCCACGCGGGCCCAGTGCGGATTGGATGACTTCACACACAACCTTCGAATCTCTTCGCAGGCGTGCATGAAGGTTTCCTCATGATGTTTTCCTTCACCGTAAGTAAGTGTTTTAAATTATTTTATTATAATCTGTTTGAGGATTCCATGGATTAGTGGCTTCAACGTACAGATGACGATCGAGTAAGTCAAGCAACTATCACAGTGGTCGATTGGTGGATCATCATCATCATCAGCTCATTAAACGTCCCCACCGAGGGGCACGAGCCTACCCGTATGGGGTGATTAGGCCTTAGTCGTCCACGCGGGCCCAGTGCGGATTGGACGACTTCACACACAACCTTCGAATCTCTTCGCAGGCGTGCATGAGGTTTCCTCACGATGTTTTCCTTCACCGTAAGAGCGGACGATTGGTGGATGGTTAACTGAAATTCAGCAAACTGCGTAAGGCCAGCGTTAAAACATAGTGTTATATACCCTTTGGTCAGCGTAGTTATGTAAGGCGTATCACTGTACTGTACTGGACGCTATGATGACTTTTGAAAAGACAAAATAAGCCAGTTTCATATTGGTAGAGGAGGAGACCTATGTCCAGCATTGGACTATGATAGGTTGAAAGAAAGAAAGAAATATTGGTATTGAGGAGAGATATTGGTAGAGCGTCATCTCAATCACACACTACTGCATGCTTTAACAGGCTGGGATAACATTTTAGGAGTTGGGTTTTACATCCGTAAGGGTATCTATACCCGTACATGCCAACATCCCACCTCATCCTCTGTGGAACAGATGTGGATTAGGGTGCATATCAACAATCTTAGAATAATGGTTGGCACTGCTTATAGACCACCATGGCAGGACGTGAGCGACTTCCTTGATGCCATCACAGACTCAATTAGTTCCTTCTCTGGTCATGATGGTATAATTTTGGCTGGAGATTTTAACATAAATCTACTTGACTCAGATAACAGTAAAACAAAAGAGCTTATACAATTGCTATATAGTATTAACCTGCATCAAATTGTTACCGAACCAACACACTACACTAAACAGACCTGCAGCCTGATAGATATTATATGTACAGATGTTCATGTACTTAAGGTTACAGTACATCATATTGCTGACTTGGGAGGGCATGCTATTGTCACAGCGGAATTAAAAATTAAAAAGGAGAAACCATGTGCTAGATGGGTTACATACAGATCCTTAAAAAATATACTGCCAGCTCAACTTACTCATGACCTTGACAGAGTCAACTGGGAACACTTCCTCAGGATTCATGATGTCAACACATTAGTTGCAACATTTACCACCTGGATAACATCGCTTTTTGACCTTCACGCCCCTATTAGATGCCGCAAATTTAAACATCCACCACATCCTTTGGATAACTGATTCAGTAAAAACCATGATGCAAATTAGGGACAACTGCCACAAAAAATATAAATTAAATGGAACAACAGCTGCTAAAGAGTGTTACAAAAACATGAAACTTATAGTGCATAAGGCTATTGAATGTGAAAAGAGATGTTACTTTAGTAAGCAAATAAATAACAACATTGGTAATTCTAAAAAACTATGGCGCAATCTTAAAGATAACGTGGTCCCGAACAAAAAACACAGTATTGAGTTACCGTCGCATTTTGATAACCCTGACCTCATAAATAACCACTTCTTGAATATACCTGTTCACGAAGAAGTGACACTGTCCCAACTAACATATTATGTGCATCATAAGTATAATTCAGCGACATTTACACTCAAGCCAGTTAGCGAAGACACTGTCCTACAAGCTATAAAGAGCCTTAAATCGAATGCGCGGGGTGATGATGGGATAGCTCTGGATATGCTGATTTTGACCTTACCCCAGTCACTAACAGCCATCACCCACATTATTAACCAATCCATAATAGAGGCAACTTTTCCTGAAAGCTGGAAAGTAGCGGTTGTAAAGCCACTGCCAAAAGTAAACCACCCTGTTGCTTTGAGTGACCTTCGACCTATTAGTCTTCTGCCATGCATCTCCAAGATACTAGAGAAAATAGTATGCATACAGCTCACCAAGTATCTTGAAGACAACAACATTCTGCCAAAGCGTCAATCAGGGTTTCGAAGAGGACATGGCACCGCAACCGCTCTTGCTGATGTGGTAGATAGCCTACTGATGGCTCAGGATGAGGGTCAGCTCAGTGTGCTCCTGCTTCTTGACTTTTCCCGCGCTTTCGACTGCATAAATACAAAATTACTGTTGGCCAAAATGTTGTACTATGGCATTGATCCCCATACTGTGAGGTGGTTTCACAGTTACCTGCAGCAACGGATGCAGTATGTTGAACTGACAAAGGCAGACGGTGCTAAAGTTCGGTCAGCATCACAAGTTGTTGCACATGGAGTTCCTCAGGGCTCGATACTAGGCCCAATCCTCTACATTTTGTACAGTGCTGACATAGTCAGCAGCATTTCACACTGTGGACACCATCTATACGCAGACGATCTGCAACTGTACATATCATTTAAGCCTGCTGAATACATGGATGCAGTATCAAGGATGAATGAGGACTTGGAACAAATTTCAGCTTGGTGCAAGTCTAATTGCCTAACCCTAAATGCCAAAAAATCAAAAATGATGCTGGTAGGTAGTAAAAGAAATGTCCAAAGATTTAATGATCAACCCTTTGGACATAAAAATAAATGGAGAGACTATCATGTGTGTCCCTGAAGCAAGAAATCTGGGGCTCCTTCTTGATGGCCATTTGAATTTTGAAAGCCACATTGTAGCTTGTTCACGCAATTGCTTTTATAGACTCAAGTTGCTTTATAAATACCGACCATATTTAAGTGAACATTTGAGAATTCTATTGTGCGACTCACTGATCCTTTCAAAACTAAATTATTGTGATATAGTGTATGGGCCATGTCTTCTTAAAAAAACTTCCAAGCTAGTACAACGTATACAGAATGCTTGCGCACGCTTCTGTTTCCAGATACCACCACAATCACATATTACACCCTTTCTTAATGCAGCTAATATGATCAAAATGGAGGCCCGCAGGAAACTTCACTTGGCTACTCTTTTGTTTGGCATCATAAAGACTGGTACTCCAAGCTATCTTTACGAAAAACTCGTGTGGGCTCAAGACCAGTGCAGGTTAAAAAGAACGTGCACTCACACATTTCTTGTAGTTAAACATCGCACAGTCTTGTTTAGAGGGTCATTTAGGTTTGCTGCCTCGCGGTGTTGGAATGATCTGCCACCCCCGCTACGTGATCTGAAAACACATTACACATTCCATAAACATGTCAAAAAATATCTTTTATGGTCACAGACACATGCCTACTTACCGCCGGGGTTTTCAAGTAGTAGCACGAGTTCGGCCCTCCAAACACCAACTTATCCCTAGATACTCTGGTTTTTGTATGTTTTGTGTGTGTGTTCGTTTTGGTATGCTTATTTTTTTTTTTATTACAACTCTAATGTCACTAAATGTATTTAATGTAAAAATATTCTTTAACTATCTTCCTTTTCCTTTGTTTTGTTTGTCTAAAAATTATACATGTGAAGCGTCAATGTCAGTGTGTCATAACGCTGTCATAACCGTTTCGTTTCACGAATTTATGTTATGTTATCGTTCATTAATGTCCTAATTTTCTTCTGTATATAATTTTAAGTTAATTTCACTTTTTAAAATGTTTTTATTATTGTTTTTTTTGTGACGTCATTTCTACAATGGGTTCCGTCAGAATATCGGCGCTGTTGCGACGTCTTTGCAAAGCATCGCAATGGCTTATGCTGAGACGGAACCATTTGACCTGTTTATTTTTATGTTTCTGTTTTTGATGTTTAAATAAGTAATATGTAAGTTTTTTTTTTTTATCTCTATAATTGTATTTTTAATTTATCAAAGGTCAATAAATGGTTTTTCTTTCTTTCTTTCTTTCTTCTTCTTTTAAAATTGGACATCCCAATTCCAATGTTTAAAATGAAGATAGCTTCACTTAAATACATATATTCAGCTCAACTTGAATATGGTAAAAAAACCCTTCAAACGGCAAATTGAACAAAAAGTTCAACACGCAAGTTCACTTCAGAAACCCCATTTAGATATCTATAAAAGCTTAAAAACGTTTTACACTCCAATACACCAAATTATAACGTTAACTTGATCATTTTCGTAAATACCACCAAACAAATTGGATTATAATATTTACCATTCGAGCACAAAACCTACCATTATCACAATGCACGTTTTTAATTGCGCAACCAATTAAGCACATATCATTAGCAACCGATGACATTTTCAATTGGAATCAATCGAGTTATAAAAACCCTGTCACACTGAGACTCGTCCACATGCAATTACTGAAATGTTTTCGAATTGGGAATAAATGTATCAAATATAGAATGTTTACCAAACGCAACTTTTTGATTGGTACAATTTGAGGTTTACGAAATGGGTAGTAGTCGTTTGAATGTGTCTAGGCAAATAAATAAATACCCATAGCGCCATCTAGCCCCAAGTTAAGCGTGAAGCTGTATTATGGGTACTAAACAACGGATAAACATACTTATATATATTTTTTGTAAATACATATTATACATAGAAAACACCCAGACCATTACAAACAGATATTTCATGCACACAAATGTTTGTACTGCCCGAAGATCGAACTCGGATCCCTTGGTGTTGCAGTCGACGTCTCAACCGCAACACCAAATGGGTCGGTCGGTTGGTACGAATACGGGCCTGAACGTTACATGTATGACAGACATCCTAGACGTACGCCTCCCAGTGAGAACACCCCGCCATAGTATCGATTAATTGGGCGGTGTTATTAAAAACTTGTATTGACATCCGACATGTGGAAATGCCAGCATACTTAATAAATAATCGACCACCTACGATATACTTGCGTATTCGTTATCTCGGAATACTTTAAATACGTAACTATTATTTTTTGTTCGTAATTCACCTGAATTCGTCAGGACTTAGTGCATGAAGTGCATCGGATGCTAACAAGTCGTTTAAAACTATATATCAGTACTATTATGTGCCTCTTTTTTGATAAGGCTTACTTCTGATAGCTCGGCCACATATAATGGGGGAGGATCGGAGAGCAGTGGCGTGCACAGAGATTATGAGTAGGCAAAGTGAGTGACATTAATTGCAAAAACAATATAATTAACATTTTTGTCATATTGAGTGCTTCCGATGACTACAACAGATTGCCTATGGTATCCAATTTGTAGAGTTAAAGAGGCGAATATGTTGGAATCATTTAATATGTGGGCAATTTTTCGGGCTGTCTGGATGCACAGGGTTTGCATTGCTTATTTGCATATATGGAGTGCACTGGCGTGCACTCAATACACTCCACTAGTGGCCTATCGGAGTGTATTGAGACAACATCCTGGACAGCGCCCAGTTGGTAGTCCTAGATATCGCTAGAAGGACATGGTGAAGGCTGACCTGCATGAGCTCCGGGTCGAAATTTGGCCAGACGTTGCGCAGGATAGCCACAGGTGGCAGTCTCTCGTTTCCGAGGCCAAGACCCACTTTTGGGTCGCTGCGCCATAAAATAAATATCCACTGACATTTACACAGCGCCATCTAGCTCCGAGTAAAGCGTGAAGCCTGGAGTATGAGTACGTAACAACGGATAAATTAATATACTTTTTATTTGTAATTACATACATATTATACATAGAACACCCACCCCAATACAAAAGACATGTTCATGCACACAAATGTTTGTACTGCCCGGATCGAACCCGGAACCCTTGGTGTAAGCGCCGACATCTTCACTTACACCAGATGAGTCGTCAAAAGTTAGTTTAGTTTTTGTTATGATTTTGTTTGGTATATATAATAATCATCAGCCCATTACCTCCACTATAGTTGCAGGCCTCTTACACAGCATTGTTATGGAGAATTTAGGCCACAACCCATCATGCAGGCTCATACGGATTGGACGGTTTTAATAACCAATAGTAGCAAATGGAAGCTGAAGAAGTACCAGGATATCTGGCGCAAAATGGGAAGACCTATGTCCAGCAGTGAACTTCGATAGGTGGAAGAGAGAACAACCAGTTAGGTATTGAGCAATAAGGTTTTCCCTTACTCAATTATGAAGCTGGACCACAACCCAATTTCCAAAACGATGGCCCAATGTAAGAGGTTCTACAACTGATACCGTTTTTCGATAGCCAATTTAGATTATTGAATATTTTTGGTGTGTACAAGACATATACGGAGTAATTTAATTCATTGAAGAATACAATGTAAACTTAATAATAGAAGGCAAACATTAAACATATCTCAAGATTTGAAGTGTCAGTACATGGGCTGGCAAACTTATGAACCTATGGTGACTTACGGATTTTGCTGATTAATCTTATTCATTGAGCTACCGGTAATGATGTCTCTGCTATCTGTCTCTGTATTGTCTAAAGTTGGAAGAAATTTGCCTAAAACGCGTTTTTTATCTCCATAAAAGAGCCCCAAGTTATAACTAGTCAGAGTCTGTTCTGGATCAAAATTTTTAGCTTACACCATTTCATAGTATTGTTAGTTTTACCCATAGATTTAGAATAAGCGCGCTACGCTGTTTTACCATAACGGTTGTTGATGTGACTTAAAATTAGATAATAATTCTTTATAGCACATAATAAAAAGAAAAAAAAGCATACAACACAAGAAACAACAAAAACGAATACAATGTAGGCTTCCTTATTGCTAAGGTAGCAATTTCTTCCAGGCAATCTTTGGGTGAAAGAAAAATGCTTGTTACATACAAGCGGGCTAGTGCAAAAACTTATAATATAATGTTATAATAGAATAGTACATAAACTAAGTCCACATTACTACATAAATGATTATAAAATAAACTAATAAATAATAAAAGATATACATAAACTTCAAAAGCGTCGGTGGTTCAATGGTGTGGACTGTCGCCTTCCTACCGTATGTACCAAACGCGTTTTCGGATTTTCGAAAAATATATGTACGTTATCCGACGCTTTTACGGTGAAGGAAAACATCGTGAGGAAACCTTCATGCACGCCTGCGAAGAGATTCGAAGGTTGTGTGTGAAGCCGTCCAATCCGCACTGGGCCCGCGTGGACGACTATGGCCTAATCACCCTATAGGGGTAGGCTCGTGCCCCTCGGTGGGACGTTTAATGAGCTGATGATGATGATACTTAAACTTATGGAAGATAGGATAATACAAAATACAATCAGAATTACCTGAAGAAAAAACAGCATACAGCATAGGAAAAAAGCTGCAGGAAACTTCACCTAGTTGATTTCTGGACCGCACATTAGCGTGTTTGATAATCCAAGCAGTGCGTACAACAAATAACTTTCGCCGTGTTAGTTTTCTTGTGTTACGACTCAGTAATTAGTGTTTCCCAGAACGCGGACCATGTATAGAATGCAAGTTTCACTGTCTGTTCTAGGAATCAGTTGTCTGTACGCCGTATTTGTGAGCTTTCGTGAACTTGGAAAATGATGCGGTTATGGTTTCACATAGACGCGTAATCAACGTTATATGTTTAAGGTAAAAATGGTTGTACTAGGTAAAACCAAATATCTACTTCTTCTACTGCAGGACATAGGTCTTCCCCATTTTGCGCAGACATCTCGGTCCTCCGCTTTTCTCATCCAGCTTCCACCAGCGACTTTCGCAGGTCGTCGTCCATCGGCGGAGGGCGTCCTACGCTACGCTTGCCAAGACGCGGTCTCCACTCCAGAACTCGTCTGCTCCAACGGCCATCGGTTCTGCGACATACGTGACCAGCCCACTGCCACTTCAACTTGCTGATCCGGCAAGCTATGTCGGTAACTAAGCCAAATATCGTCCGGAAAAATACGGAATGTTTTGCATCTCTGTGTATTCGGGATAGAGCACTGCAGCTAGTAAATTACCGGGCGAGGCTTAACATCTGTTTCTCGATGTCTGCGCAGTGCGGCATTGGTGGAGAATAATAACTATTTATCAGTTGTTGGTCTCAATCAATGCCTCTGTCATATTAAAGCGTATCACTTACATCAGTGAGCATCCGGGCATTCTGTACACTTTATAACATAAAACAAATTGTTGATATGAAACATCAATACAGTAATTTATTATACGAATACAAATAAGTATACACCAGCATTCACACTGCTCAACTAGCCTCAATTAAGGGCAAGTCGCTTGTACAATGGGTACTTAACAACATATAAACATGCTTATACACTTTTTTAAATACACAGAAATACCCAAAAATTTTATGCAGACAAATGTTTTTACACTCAATGACAAATTAATTATAATACCAGAATTAAATAAAAATACGTTTTCAAGACTAAGGTATGAATTTATCAACGGTGTTTTATAAATCACAATTACTCAGAAATGCTTATGAGCCTAGTTTACTAAAAAACAATAACTGGTAGATATATTTTAAAAGATCCCGGAGGAGAAGTTATCAACCTTTTCAACTATTAAAATAACAGACATCAGAATATACATTAGACTGGACAAGCCGCCAAGTTTATAGGCAGTCCCAGTGTCGCAATTTCTTTTCGGTTCTTACGTGTGAAAAGTTATTATATTTCTGGTAAATTTACTGATTCATTGCGATGATGGCATGTAACAATTGCACAGGATGGCATTTTGGAAAAAAACGGTAATTTCTTCTAATATTCGTGCGTCTTGACTCGTCTCACAGAGCGTAAACTGGTAGTCAGTGTATGCTCGTTGCTTACAGTTGTCGCACTTTAAACGCGGCTTGCCCCATCTCCTGTATTGGGAAATCTGTGATTATAATATTGTTATTATCTTAATCGTGATGACCTCTCAACTCAGAACATAATTCTAAAATACAAGTTAAAAAGTTCGTTATTACCTATTATTTTTCTTTATCTCCAAGTGTTCACTAAACACGTCATAAGTTTGACAACAGATAGGCAGACAATCGTAAAACTGATTCAATGATTTCAACATAACATGAAGTATGTTATTATGTATGTATATATGTATGTTATAACAACAAGTGTTTTGGCATCATATTTTGCAATAAATGATTTATTATTATATAAGTGACAGGAGCTATTTACCATCAGGTCGGATTCGCTGATAATATATTACGGGAAAACATTATTTATTTTTCATAATATTTCTGCACTATCGCCGAAATCATGAAAATCCGACCGTAGAAAAGGGGTTATAGTAACTGGTGGTCGCACTTTAATAATGCACACAAAATGTTGACCACCCCTTTTCTAATGACTGGTAAATTACACAAAACGAATCCCAGCCCGTTCCTGTACCACATACACGTAGGAGCAAACGCCGGTTGTTAAACTGCAATTGTGTTGTAAGTAATCGATTTTGATGGATCCCAACGCACTCGGTTATTCGTAAATTGGACCACACGCTTTTTGCGACTAGCACGTGATTATTTCAGTGTAACGATATAATTGGCGCGAGGACTTATCGAAATACTGTGTGAACTTAATATGAAAAATTGAAGGTAAATATTCAGAGACAACGTCATCTAGCCAATTTAAGTTAAATGCTTTAATATTGTACTAAACTTAGCATAAAATACAGATGATATACTTTTTCCATTTATATTTTGTATGGCAATTGGATCTACACATACTTCTAAAGTTCAACTATAACACAACATCATAGCTCATTAAACGTCCCCACGAGGGGCACGCGCCTACCCGTATAGGGTGATTAGGCCTTAGTCGTCACGCGGGCCCAGTGCGGATTGGACGACTTCACACACAACCTTCGAATCTCTTCGCAGGCGTGCATGAAGGTTTCCTCACGATGTTTTCCTTCACCGTAAGAGCGTCATATAACGTACATATATTTTTCGAAAATTCGAAGAATACAATTGGTATGTCGGGATTTGAACCTCAGCCCTCCGGTAGGAAGCGACGTCCACACGCTGAGCCACCGACGGGTCGGTAACATAACAACACATGGGTCGTGAAATAAATCTCGATGAATATTGAAACCATATTGAAACTTGTGCGCTCAGTTGCGTAGCAGCTCAGACGATCGATTGATTATCGCTCAAGTTGTTCTGAATGTTAATAATTTTGATTGAACAAACTCAAATGTTGCGTTTGTTCATTAGCCGTTTTTAATAGCTAGTAGACAGCAATGAACTACATACCTACGCATATTATTGTTTTAAACTGTTTTTAAATTGAGCAATACCCAAAACAAAATAAAATCTGTTCACAATATAAACACTGCATTTAGCTTTTGACAGTAAAAATGAATCATAAACCCCGTGCGTTTTCAAAATTAAAATATTATACTCTTTGACATTACACCAAAAATTTAATGAAATATTTATAATTTACGACGGCCGTTTTCCAAATTGCGTAAATATTCAACCTACAAAAACATTCTGCTACTGGTTACGCGGCATTTTCAAAACATTGAGTAGTTGTACAGAAGACTTCAACATGCTAAAATATTTAAAAATTACAACTTTGTGTTAGTATTTGTTTGACATTTAAAACAATAAAATATTCAATAAACCTTTTTAATTTATTAATTTATCATGTACATAATTTATGTTTCATGTTATACACCTTCCATTTAGCCATGCTGTGGCAATGTATATGGATTTTTTCTATTCGGTTGGTCTTTTTGCCCATAAGTTGCAGCTGCTTTCTTAGCTTCACTGGAGCTTTAACATCTAGATGGTTAATTCACATTATACGAAGAGCACTCAGCCTAATATTAACAGACGGTTCATACATACATTGTTTAGGTTCAAACCTGGTCACCAGAGATCACCCGGAACTTTTTGGCTGTAGCCAATTTTTACTTGTTTTTCCTTTTCACTATAGTCTGCTGATATAAACTTTTTAAATCATCATGTGTAAAAAAAATTAGGCTACATACCAATAAATACTTCAGCACGTGTCCGTCTATCTGTAGAAATTAAAGTAAAAAGTACCTGGAATCATCAATCTGTATCAATCTTTCTTTGACAAGACTGAGACAAACGAAAAAAATCGTTCAATTATAACGTGCGGTCAACATCTTGGTAACGCACCATAACAAATTGAGCGGAATGCGCTTTCCGACAACATCTCGGAAATTGCAAGTTTTTGCGACAGCTAAATGCATAAGTGGCAGGCGTCATTTATATTTTGGACAAATTCGTAAATCTGTCGGGAATACACAATGATATTCTGTTTATATAAAGGTAGATACGCCACCCGTGCCTCAAAAACGATCCGCCAAAGAAAATACAGTTGTAGGCTTTGTTTAGGTAAATGTACGCTCATTCGAAATATGTGTATGTGTGCTGTCGCTGCATTTGGAACACTTTTTTCGGTTGTTTTGTGGATATATCACGAATCTATACTTTTTACATCATTGGGAATACAGTGCAAAAATGTAATGGTTCAGAAATATGCAAGTATGAGAAGTAGTTTCTCTCTCACACACACACACGTTTTTTTCACGCGTTGCTTGCGTGAACAGGGCCGAATCTGCCTCAGGGCTACTTGGGCTGCAGCCCAGACCCCGCTAAAACCATAGGCGATTCGGTTTATCTCTAATTCAAAGGTTGCCTCGTGTAGATATAAGTAATATTTATTTTTCGTGCAATAAAGAATTAATAGCAATAATTTATGATCATTAGAGAAACAGTTTTTTTACTATTAGTTGCCCCTGTGCGTAAAATAAGTTTGCTGCTGTGATAAGCGTTGGGATGGATGCAGAGATGGTCACACTATTGCAGGGCGCTGATAAAGCTTAATGACGATACCGGAGGATGGCGGCGGCATTTATCTCAAAATTTAATTGCTTGATTAAATGCAATTTAAGTGTAGGAAAAATATTCAGCGCGAGCAAAACCTTCGCAACCGCAGCTCCATATCCTCACAAAAAATCAGCCTGAGTTTCCTGAAAAAAAAAAGGCCGACACCTTTTTTTTCGAACTGACTACTGGTGTTGGCCGTAGATGGCCTTTACAGCTTCACCAGGCAACTGGCGAGCGCTGATGGCTCTCAGCCTTAAAATTTAGCCTAAGGGCGTCTTAGAGTCTCGAGCCTCGGCTAAGGGCTTGGTAGCCTAACATATGCTTGGGGAGAAAAGCGGACCGGCACACGCCGGTTACGCGAATAGGGACTATGCGAAACTTCAGAGTTTATGTTATCCTCCTTTTTAAGTGTCGGCAACGCTCCTTCATATCTACGAGTGTCCATGGGCTATGATAGTGGTATGATCTGCTTGTTTAAGAGCGTCCGTGGCTCATTGGTGTGAACTGTTACCTTCCAATCTGGAAGGCTTAGGTTCAAATCCCGCCATTTATGTACGTTTATCCGACGCCCCGACAAAGGAAAAAATCGTGAGGAAAACTGCGAAGAGTTCAAGGGTTTTGTGTGAAGTTGGCTAAACTGCACTGGGCCCGCCTGGACGACTAAGGCCTATAAACCCGGGTACGGGTAAGCTCGTGCCCTTCGCTGGGGATATTTAATGAGCCAGTGATGATAAATCTTTATCGAAACCTACTTAGCATGAGAATCATAGATCGCTCGCTTCAATCTACCGCAGCATAACCGTAGACTTTGGGTGTCCCAAACACACATAAAAACTGTATTCACAAATCAGTTTAAGAATACTTGATGAACCGACGACTTTTTTCTATTTATTTAGGATAACAAATAATTACACAAGGGAATATAAGTCTTACTATAAAAAATAATTTTTGTATATCATAACTAAGTTTAGAGTCAATTTGCAACCAGCACCATTCCATTATTCACATATTTGTAAACTTGCGAAAGATCGTAGGAAAGCGATGGACCAGGATATATGGCCCAAAATGGGGGAGACCTATGTCCAGCACTATAACAGGTTGAAGAGATACAAATAATGTGATGTTCAATAATGTGATCATACAAAATGGCGCCTGCCTTTTCGGCAGGCGCCATTTTGTATGACTAGCTGAAACGCCGCCATTTTGTATGACTAGCTGAAACGCCGCCATTTTGTATGACTAGCTGAAACGCCGCCATTTTGAATGACTGACTAGTTGAATCGTATAAAGGCGCGTACACACGCGACAACCGAAGCGCATCCAAGCCTGCTCGGTAGCTTTGATTGAAAAGCGAAAGGTGAGTCGTGTCGCGCGCCCGTATCAGGTTTAATGCAGTATACACTAAAATTTCACGTAAAACAAAAAACTGTTTATCTATAATTAATGTTAATTAATTAATTCTGACAGGAATTGTTATTTGTTCAAGTTTATAAATAAATATCCACTGACATTCACACAGCGCCATCCAACCCCAAGTTAAGCGTAAAGCCTGTATTATGGGTACTAAACAACGGATAAACACTATATATAAATACATACATATTATACATAGAGAACACCCAGACCATTATAAACATACATGTTCCTGCACACACATGTTTGTACTGCCCGGGTATCGAACCCGGAACCCTTAGTTTTGCAGTCGACGTCTCAACCGCTACACCAAATGGGTCATCGTTCAATATTTAACAGAAAGCAAAGTTTATTATTTAACAAGAGCAAAGGAGCAAACAGTTAACCTGATGGTAAGTGATGTTGTTCTATACCCTGTGTGGCATAGTTAGGGATATTTGACAAAAAAACTTAGTGAGTTTTACATATTTAGATGAATCCATAGGCCGAACCTAATAGCTCTCGCCACTTGAAGCTGTGAAGGTCATCCAGGGCCAACACCGCAAAATTAGAAAAACTAAAGACGCGAGCCTGCCATCTTGTGAAATATCCCACTTAAAAAGAGACTTGTAATTTTCTTGAGTGTGCCCTAAGTAATCTCGTCGAGTAGCCGAAGCCTCTCAGGAGAAAGAAATCCTACACGAGTACAAAATGTTCGGAATTGCCAAAACATCTTATCAAATATTGTATCGAGAACAAGAAAACAATTCTATATTCTGCTACAATTTTGGTAACTATGTTATTAATTTAAGCTCAAATTCTAAGTATTTCTCAGCAAATTTGATTTTGAATAAGTTAGAGACGGTGTATTTTCTGAACAAATTATTTTCTTAACTTGACATTGTCGTAATGTGTGTCTTAACCCACGAGTTTCTTGCCGGAATCTTCTCGTTGGATGGCAGCATTCCGAACTGGTGGTAGAGTCATTAGATTTAATAAAAAAATTATATACTGTTTTGACGATTCAAAAGTATCTGTAAAGATTTATTTGAATAAAGCATTTTTCAATTTCAATTACAATTTCTTATTATTGGGTAAAAAAAAAAAAACCATTGACTGATACTGGTCGAAAACAAAATACCGATAGAATCTACTTTCACCACCAGCATCAGTGAATTCAAAACAATTTAATCAGGAGTTTTTAAAATTTTATGTGTAAATTTTCTATATACCTACTTCGCGTCCTAGGATAATCCTCGATGCACGCAGTGTGCACTCATTCGGTCGCCCTAATCGATTCCACGTCCGTTTCCATTACACTGATGATATTTAGAGCTCATTTACTTACTAATGAGATAATGATAGAGCGTCGGTGGCTCAATGGTGTGGACTGTCGCCTTCCTACTGGAAGGGCTGTGGTTCAAATCACAACACGTACCTATGTGTTTTAAAATTTCCAAAAATATATGTACGTTATCCGACGCTCTTACGGTGAAGGAAAACATCGTGAGGAAACCTTCATGCACGCCTGCGAAGAGATTCAAAGGTTTAGTGTGAAGTCGTCCAATCCGCACTGGGCCCGCGTGGACGACTATGGCCTAATCACCCTATACGGGTAGGCTCGTGCCCCTCGGTGGGGACGTTTAATGAGCTGATGATGATCATCAACTGATATACGTCGCTACGGAGGGTCACGAGCCTACCCGTAAAGAGAGTACAGGCCTTAGACGTCCACGTGGCCCAGTGCGTATTGGTCAATTTCAACGCACAACCCTTTTATCTATTCGCATGCGTGCGCAGGTTATATACATCGGAATCAGGAATATATATCTTGGACATATTAATAAGTAGTTCATTTAATCTGTACGTTCACATCTTATTATTGTACGATTCACGAAAGAAGACTATGCGCAGAAGTCATTTTTAGGTCCTATTGGGGGTACGGCAGAGGGGCGGGGAGTAATACTGTAAGAGGGGAAGCCAACGCCATTGGTCGGCGCGCGTCTGAGGACAAGGTTGCCGTATCGCTATTCGTCTATACCTTGAATTTGGCGCGCGGACAGTACTCTAGAATACCACTCGGAAGGAAAACTGTTTCATTGCATTTTATTGTAATTTTTTTAGTTTGCTGAGCCATTTATTGAAATGGCTTGGGCTCCGTAAAAGTTATGTAAGTAGCAAAAACGTTAAGTGGGATATAAGTTTTGTAATTAATTTTATAAAGGAAAAAGTAAATCTAATGGGCCACAAGAATGGAAAAAACTATGTGACAAAGTAAAATGTATTAGAAAAAAATTACATAAAAGTGATCACATCGTGGATGAGATGACGAAGAATTAATCATCCGAGTGGAAGATTTTTCGTCGTCAGGTTTTTCTGATCTTTGTAGTATCTGAAGATGATCATTTTAGTGCAGGATCCAGGCCCCAGTACCTCAAATCATCGAATCCTGGAACTTCCGTAGAGGGAATCATGCAATTCGAGGCCAGCGATTAAATTTACTATACTTATAATAATTTTTTTTGAGGCGCTGAACATTTATAAATAATTTGATTATATGAGTTCATTCAATAAAAATATTATTTTGATGTAAGTATTTTGTTCATTAGTGTACATGCGCAGACTGCCGCCATTTTGGTCTTCTTTGGTGAATCGTACTATACACAAAAATTGTTCTAAACACAAAGGGGAATTTCCTAAAACTACAACCCATTCATGGACAAACAAAGCACGAAAAACCGGTAACTTAAAGCCTATCGCCGCGGCATGTAACGGGGAGATCCACGCGCAGTGTCAGGTTCCAGATAGTTCTACCTCGATTTTGTTGTGCCAAAGATCTATGGTACTAAGAAGATGCCAGTGCCTGGTTAAGTGTTAAGTTAGTAATAAACTAATAACTTACTTGACAATATGCCTGAATAGCTCAGATAATATTATATTCTATGTTGAACTTACTTTTTCTATAGTTTCTTAGGACACTTTACCATAAAACCCACAAAAGGGTACATTGCAGTTGCCAACTTGTGATGCCGATTTTAGTGTGAATGTATGTAGTGTGAGCAAATGGTGACATATGGGGAGGGGGTTTATGTATCCAAAGAGGTATCTATATAAAAATTTAAGAACAAATAACATGCGACACTAACATACCGCAATACGGACGCGTAATACATGGATAATACTAAAATTAGGGTAACATATTTACTACCTTTCTTGGAATCTTGATTTCTCTTCCAGTAATCTATATGTTTGTTTGCGCCCTCCATTTCACCGCGATGATTCATGCGCGGGAATGGAACGGCTCCATTTCAAATTTAAACTGAGAATAGAATCGATTTTTTTTAAATTTGGAATGCGTTTGCTCTCATTCCACGCCATGTTCAAATCGAAAATAGTTTTTATTTTTTTAATGTCCGCGATGTCACGGGAGGACATTTTGCCAGTTGTAAATCATGAGATTTGTTTTATGAAAATTTTTAAATAATGATAGTTTTTACCAAATTAATGATGAAATTCTCTGCTGATTGCAACATGATTTCCGGTTAGTTGATTTATCGATCAAAATTCCAAAATACTTCGTATAAAATATACATTCGAGCGACCGAACCTAAAATAATTTTTAAATTACAGATGGCTCTTGAAAATTATATATATAATTTTCTAGTTTATAAACTTGCGTTGCAAGTAAATCGACTCAAGCCTCAAGTAGCATACAAGTGATATAACTAAAGTGACTCAAAATAAATACAATTAACTAAAATGCCTTATACCTCTATATAATGTTTACATAATTAAAGCCTAGTAATTGAGCTTTAAAATGGTGTAAGTTGCATGAAAATCGATTCAGTAGTTTAGTAAAAAAGGTTAATGCTAATGATAATGTAAAAAATGTTGAAAATTCATACAATTTCACAGTATGGGGTTATTGTGTTTAAATGATAAAAAAAATATTCGTGTCAATATTTGGTATTCCCTCCTCTAGCTCTGATCACTGCTCTCATGCGATTCTTCATCGACCTTATCAACTTTTTAATGGATGATTGTGGTATTCGACCCCACTCTTCTACCAACGCAGTCTTGAGCTCATTGATGTTTGTCGGAGCTGGATTCCTCGCTCTAACTTTCCTTTTGAGCTCGTCCCATATGTGCTCAATGGGATTTAAATCGGGGCTGAGCGCTGGCCAATGCATAGTGTGAATTCCAACTTCGTTCAGGAAATCACGTGTGGCCCGAGCAGTGTGACATCGGGCATTGTCATGCATCAAGATGAAATTTTCCCCAATAAAGCCTTGATAAGGGACAACTTGATCCAGTAGAACATTTTCAATGTAACGATCACTGGTCAGACCTCCTCCCCGGCCTCCCCCAGGAACGAAAACAAGGTCCGTTTTGCCTTCTAAGGAAATTCCAGCCCACATCATGCAAGATCCGCCACCATATGCAACGGTTTCCACAAAGCAGCACTGTGAAAACCGTTCACCGGGACGACGGTATACCCGACCTCTCCTGTCGCTGCCATGGAGACACATCCTCGTCTCATCTGTGAACAGGACTGACTGCCATTGCTCTATGCTCCAATCCAAATGTTCTCGAGCAAAGTGAAGGCGTGCTTGACGATGAGCTGTGGTCAACTTCGGGCCTGTAGCGGGTCTTTTCGGAGTAAGGTTAGCTTCTTTCAACCTTCTTCTAACTGTCCACTGACTGACAGTCACCCCGCGAACTTGACGTAGCTCCTGCTGCACATCTACGCCGGTAAGGTGTCGATTTCGGAGAGAGGTCGAGACCAAAAACCGGTCGTCACGCTCCGAGGTGCACCGGCGTCGGCTGGTATTAGGCCTCCGAGTGAAGGCACCAGTCTCTTGAACCTTCTGTATACTCTCGAGACAGCGGACTGACTCATATTCAAACGACGAGCGACTTCTCGCTGGTTCAACCCTTTTGCAACAGGGCAACGACTTGAGCGGCTTCTTCAGGTGTTGTATCCATAATTTTCTTCAAATGACGGCTTTAATTTGGCCGAGATGTGTTCAGGTCAACGTCTAATGAGCGACTGATAAGAAAAAAACGATTACAGGGGGTTTTATAGGGGTTGTGTCGCGCAAGTTGTGAATAGAGCGCAGAGCAGTTTACGGGAGGTTGCGTTCAGTTGCATTCTAAGTACAAGTGTTTATTTAAATTACTGATATTATGCTACCATTTGAAAGCCTAATTACTAGGCTTTAATTATGTAAAACATTATATAGAGGTAAAATAAGTCATTTTTTAGTTATATCACTTTTTATGCGCACTTGAGGCTTGAGTCGATTTACTTGCACGCGAGAGTAGTTCTCAATGTTATCATAGAATACACACAACGAAAACACCTCAAATTTGAAGGAAATACTCGTATTTACAATCAAAGATTCAATACTTCTACTACTGCAAACTCCTATGTTCCTTCTTTACCAATATCTTCGTAAAGTAAAACACACATAAGAGAGGCATATGAATAAAATTAATGAAACGATAAATATTCTACAGGCAAAACGAGATTTAATTTCACATTCATGCTGATAAATTATCGATAACTTGGTATATTTTTCAGTGTCCGTCCCGCAGGCTAATGTCGATAAATCCACTGCCTACATAATGTTTTGACATCACTAACTGACAAAAGTTGCGAACTAGCTACCTAAGGGTACAATCATTAAAATAAGTGCTTCGTGTTTTTCATTTATACCTTTGAATTTAATTTTTAAGTCGTTTTATTTAATATATATTAGATATTAAATGAAAGGTTGAACTACATGTAAGTTACTCATTTATTTCTTTCTAGGAAGGGTAACATATTTAAGGTACTATGTGTAATTTAAAGGAAAAACAAAATAGTTTCACATTCATATGGTACAAACACAGATTTCCCAAAACAGGAGATGGGGCAAGCCGCGTTTAAAGTGCGACAAATGTAAGCTCAACGAGCATACACTGGCTGCCAGTTTACGCTCTGTGAGACGAGTCAAGACGCACGAATATTAGAAGAAATTACCGTTTTTCCAAAATGCAGTTGTAACATGTCATCATCGCAATTAATCATTAAATTTACCAAGAAATATAATAACTTTTCACAGGTACGAACCGAAAAGAAATTGCGACACTGGGACTGCCTATAAACTTGGCGGCTTGTCCAGTCTAATTGTATATTCGGATGTCTGTGGGTACAAACATATATACACGGTAAACCAATAGTGGTCTGAATCAATAAATGCTTATTGCGCGTGACAAAATATTAGTTAAGCGCCACACTTACTTACTTCTTTCATTAAAAAATTAACACCAGTAGCACATGAAACATAGTTTCAGTACCCTACTTAGAAAACAATTTTTAAAGAGGCACGATTGATACTAAGTCTACATCGTAGTCGATAGATTCCCGCGAAACGAGTTTCTATTGCTTATTGTTTTTTGGGAAAAGGTTTCCGTCGCTAGTGGAATTACCAAATATAAAATACCAAATATCTATCCCCTCGTATGATGCGCATGGCAATGTTGACAGACACTTCTTTTTTCAACCTATCGCAGTCCTTTGCTGGGCATCGATATGCCAATCGTCAGTTTTTATCCAACAGCGACCTTTCACAAGGCGTAGATCCATCGAGCCGGAGGGTGTCCCACGCTACGCTTACGAAGACGTGGTCTCCATAGAAACTCAATAATACCTTATCTGGCTTGTCTTCAACACTACATTTGTTATTGCGTGTTCTCAGCAATCGGTGAACTTACTAGTCATCACCTTTATTTAATAAATAAATAAATATTCACTGCCATTCACACGGTGCCATTAGGCCCCAAGTAAAGCGCGAAGCCTGTATTATGGGTAATAAACAACGGATAAACATACTTTAATACATTTTTTTTGTAAATACATACATATTTTACAATAAAACACCCAGACCATTACAAACAGACATGTTCATGCACACAAATGTTTGTACTGCCCGGGCATCGAACCAAGAACCCTTGGTGTAGCGGCCGACGTCTCGACCATTACACCAAATGGGTCGTCAATTATTTATTGCTAAAACAACTTATAGGATAAAAATATTTGAGAAAATCTTCAAACCACTTTTACACGTGACTGTCCCAGTCTATACCGCAAATATAAGATAGCATCTCCGCTGATTATTTCATACAAACATAGGACCGTGCATACTAATATATAACGTACTCAATGCACCACAGACATGACCACTTCATTAGGAATGCATATTACCTGTACCACCCATTTCGTTACATTGTAAAGACACGGAAATGATCTTGGAATATTAATGGTTGTATTAAATCTAACGTTTACTTAGAATGCCCTTACAGTACTAGCGGGATGATGAGAGGAATAATGTAGAAATACCAAAGAAAGTTTCTTGCTTCAATGTAAATTACATTACATTACTAGTGAAATTACTGGGTATAAGAGACCTAACATCTGTTGTCTCGGGTATCGGGCGCAGTGCGGCATTGATGGAGGATGATAACTGTCTATCAGTTGTTGGTCTCCTTTAATACCGCTCTGTCATGGTCTGGCGTATCACTTACCATCAGGTGAGCGTCCAGACCGTCCTGTACACTTATAACATAAAAAAAAAAAAAAAAACATTCATTACTTATATTAGCTGCAAAACAACTTTAAAAGAAAATACGTGATACGTTTCAAGCAGTACCGTTCTTCTATGTTCACAGAATAATATCCTACGTTATCTTTGCTAAGACGTGATCTCCACTCCAGAATTCGTCTGCTCCAACAGCCTTCTTTTTTGCAACATACGTGACCCGCCCACTGCCACTTCAACTTGCTTATACGGTAGGATATGGTATTGTTATATATAACGAATCAAAAGTCACGAAAATTTCAATATCCTAAACATAAGGCATTAGATGAAAAAAAATGGTAATCCTAAAGTCCGATCTTAAAGCAAGAGAAATCCTTAAACGAATTAACAATCGATCAATCGAGTCTTGCATCGAACATTACTTCATCCGACTAATCGGTATTCGGATATATTCTAATGTCCTCAACCCTCCCTAGTAAATTCATCTTGATCAATTACTCCAAGTTAATATCAATCCAATTACTTAATATGCCACTGGCTTAATTGATGACAATCAAATGTTAGGTCAGATGAAATGTTCGTGGAATCAAGAAAGATTCAATCAATCAATCAAACAGTCATGGTCCACTGCTAAACATAGACTTGTCCTAAGGAGTGCCAACTTTTACTATGTGATGGGCTCAGTACTTAGTCGTCTAGGTAGGTACCACTACAGTGCCAGATATCGTCCCGTGAAACAGGAGTGTTATGCACTTTTGTGTTTTGGGATGAGGGCACTGTAGCTAGTGAAATTACCGGGTATAAGAGACCTAAAATTTGTCTCGGGTGACGGGCGCAGTGCGGCATTTATGAATGATAATAACTGTCTATCAGTTGTTGGTCTCCTTTAATGACGCTCTGTCATGGTCAGGCGTATCACTTACCATCAAGTGAGCGTTTAGACTGTCCTGTACATTATAACATAAAAAGGTAGGTATTACTGCAGTGGCAGATTTTGTTCCGTTAAATAGTTTACTCTTCTGTGTTTCTGAATGAGGGCACTACAACGAATAAAACTACCGGGTATAAGAAGCCTAATTGTCGTCTCTGGTACTGTTACCTACTGTTAGTTTCCTTCAACACCATGGGAGCATATTAGCCGTCTCCGTCACTAATGACATTAAAACTATTCTGGTTTTGGCATTCATCCTCTGCCAGCGCACGATTGGACGGCCCGCGATACGTTTGCCCAAACGAGTCCTCATTCTGCCACGCTTCGGTTCCATGGACCAGCTGACCATCTGGTGACGTCGCTGATCCACTTCCACCACATAGATATTTTGGACTCCAAACAACTTAATCTTGAGCTTTTAAAATTTTAATAAAGAAAGCAAGAAAAGAAAGAAAAAAATATTTATTTGTGCAAATTGAATTATTAGAGTACACGTTATTCTTTAAAATACTATTAACCTTTTTAATGCTAACAAAATGGCGGCCACTCAGCTAATGCTAAGATAGTTTTATCAGGGCACTGGTTTGCAGTGGAACCAAAGTTATTTTAAATATCTAAAAATCAAACATCATTGAAATTAAATATGTATGAATCTTATAGTTTAGATATTTAATTTAAAGTTGTATTCATTTCTAAATTGAATTATGGTTTTCAGAATATCTTTAATAATGTCATGCTCACTCACACATTGAAAAACGAAACAAATAAAGCTAGCTCCACACGATCTAACATACAAATAATGCAGTCAACAAAGTCATTTGATCACTAAACCCGGTACACCCGGAATCATCGACGCACACTCAATAACAAGAGATTATAGCGTCACCGGTGCAGTGTGTACTGCACTTAAGAGGCATTACCAGTTTTAAAACTGTCGGCAAACGGATTGCACTTTTGACGGATCAGCTGATTGAGCGCTGGATTGGGAGTATTGAAGGGACCGATGTGTGTACACGATTTAAGTTATATTGAATGTTGGGCATGAGATTTTGAAATTATTATCTGCCTTGTTCGATTGTAGGTTCTAATAAAAAACTTTACTATCTTAATATTCGTAGATAGAAGATTAAATTATTAAAACTGTTAATTGTTACTGAAAAAGGGTATAATAATATATAAGTAATTTATTAAAAGGCATACATTAGTGCATGTCGTGGCAGCCTTTAAGTATAACAGCGATTTGTTATGTAATTAATAAGTTTTAATTGTGAATGATATCATCGTTTGTTATGTTGGTTGTCCTTAAATAAATAACAATACCAAAAAACGTTTTATACTTTAATTTTATTTAATATTTGGCAAACGAGCAGATGGTTGGGTGAGCGTCGGTGGCTCATTGGTGAGGACTGTTGCCTTCCGACCTGGAGGATGCAGGTTCAAATTCCGCCACGTACCAATGTAAACCTGAGTGTAGTAGCTGATT
Organism: Leucinodes orbonalis; assembly: GCA_019425675.1. Lineage (NCBI taxonomy): Eukaryota > Metazoa > Arthropoda > Insecta > Lepidoptera > Crambidae > Leucinodes > Leucinodes orbonalis. The sequence continues at coordinate 169,247 of PQWD01003765.1, forward strand.
TCTCGACCATTCCACCACTCGGTCGCCAAAGATTTCCTATTTTTAGAAAATGAAATTTTACTTGTTTTCATAGGGTTGCAAATTAGTTTTTTAGGCCTGTCACATGTTAAGGTTATCCAACATTGTGTTTTATAAATATAAAATACGGACCGTACCATGTCGTAGTATTTGACGGCTTTTTCATAATAAGAAGTGTCAGTTTCCTTACAAGTTTTCTCATTCAGCCGACCATGAAATGCCAGGCCAGAATACTGCAAGCCATTAATTACTCGCCTCCTTACATGGGGTCTAGTTCTATACCACCTTCGAGGACCTGTAGAATAATAGTGGTACAGAAAACTCAACTCAATTGCTGAGCGTTACAGTTGTTAATCATGTGCACTTATACTAGTGTTCGACAAAGAAATGGTTGTAATGCATTCAAATATATACTTTAGTGTTAAAAAAATTGGATTGGAAGTCACTTGATGGATGAGCACTGATGACAGCCACACACGGATGATCGTCGTGGGAAATAATACATTGACTTGCTATTGACACCGATATCTTACACTAAACATAGAACCTTAATGCAAGTGGATAAAGTGCATTCTGTTTTTCCCGTTTCTATTGTCAATTAATTCAAAGCTACTATTTGCAAATAAAGGTGACCACAAACCGAAATTTGCCAACGTTTCATTTTTAATATGCGACAAGTTGAAGTAATGATAAGTTGTGATGTATTATTACAGCAACGGTTGACATAACTCGATTGCATTATTCTTTAGCTATTGTATCAATACTCGGTATAAAACGTTAAACTGCCATTTAAGTTAGTAAATAAATTTAATGGTAATATAGTATTTGTTAATTTTATGGTTTGAAGTCGGCAATATAAAAGTAATGTTGAAAATAATGGGTTTTATGGTTAAAATTTATCAAGTGGGAAAAATAGTAAAGGGTGTAAGATTCAGGATTCAGTTATACACGTGAATGATATGCTTTTTTTCAAAGCTGTCATAAATGTTTATATGTTATAGTCAAATATTTGACTGAACTAGGTTTTACTTACATTTCATATTTTTGTCAACGAATCTGCATTTCTAATAGACGATAATCTTTGAGTAATGCGTCCGTACTAACATACGCAGCTGAGCTTGTCTGCGTCTTGTATCCCGATGGCGAAAATTGGGGAGATTATCTGTCGCAAAATGTGGAGAGCTATGTAAAGCAGTGAACTGCGGTTAAGGTTGAAGATATTTTTATTTCTACTGGTGTAAAAATACATAGATACTTGACCTAAAGGGCTTCTATCCACTATGTTTGAAGCACTCGGCCTAGGCAGCTACCTGTACCTATTAAAGACCTAAGTGTTATTAGAGCGTTATCCTCGTTCTTACACATTCGTATTATATGCAGTTCTGGTCGGGGCAATTGCATCGTCAGGATGCACATTCAACATAATTGATACGTATTGCGTGTTTTACTTAACCGCAGAGGAAAGGGCGTAAAGGTTGATGTGCGTCTGACACGTTCTGCTGTGTGATGAAAAGAAATACATCACATAAATCTGTGTCATTTATTTGTGATGTATTTGTTTGTTTTAGAATATCTCAGTTCACTGCTGAATAAAGGTATCCTTTTTTTGCATGAGTAGTTGGTATACAAACATCAGCGTAAGTACTTATTAACCAAATCCTCAAACAATATCATAGTGTCATTTACCCCTAAAATAAGAAACAAAGCTGTTCTTTGGACATGCCCATATAACGCAGTTAAATTTAATTTTTATAATTACTTACATAATATATTCGAAACACCCAAACAACTGCAAACATGTTCATGCACACAAATTTTTGAACTGCACGGCATTGAACCCGAAACATTTGGTGCTCTCAAATTCGGATCTTAACCATATCAGTTATGCTATTTGTATACACATATATTTGGTAAGATTTGGTAAGACAAAAGTTAAAGTGTGTGTTTTTTAAACAAATAAACAAGACTCCGATTTAATTTTCCATCCATCTTATACAAGACGTTTAAATACATAAACTACAGTGTCGGGTCAACCTTTACCGTCACTACCAGTCCAGTTGGTACATTTGTAGCAGTCGTAATTGGCGGGGAATAGCACAACTGCGGACCTCTGATTGTTTCTACGAAAGCGAGAGAGAGAGGTTGCTTCATAGAAATCCGGTAAAGGCTGGGCTAGATAGCTCTAATAGACATGAAACACTGCCACCTATAATATTGTTTGAAAACATCGGTGGCCCATTGGTGTGGACTGTTGCCTTCCAATCTAGAGGGTTCAGAATAAAATAGCCAGCCACGTACCAATGTATTTTCGAATTTTCTATTGGTACGTTTATCCGACGCTGTTTATGCTAAGGAAAACATCGTAATGAATTCTGTGCAGGCTTACGAATAGATACAAAGGTTGTGCGTAAAGTTCACCAATCTGCTCAGGATCAAATCCACGTACTAATTCGAAAATTTATATGGGTACGTTTATCCGACGCTTTTACGGTGAAGGAAAACATCGTGAAGAAACCTGCGCAAGCCTACAAAGGGATACATGAAGTTGGACAATCCGCACTGGGCCCGCGTGGACAACTAAGGCCTATACACCCTATACGATTAGGCTCGTGCCCTCAGTGGGGAAGTATAACGAGCTGATGATGATTATTAGCAGTCGGCTTATTATAATTTAGATTAACGTAAGTCTCAGGTCGTGATATCGAATAACGCGTAATTAAAGTTATGTTTGGCGATTTTTCCCACATTTTTTAAGGCCGAGTATCGGCTGGAATATGTATACCAGCGGAGTAGTGTGTGTAGGATTTGTTTGTCGATTATTAAAGATACTTCGCGGAGTGTGCAGTACTTTAAATGCTTACCTAGTCACCTATCACTCAGTGTAGAGCCTACGACCTATTAATTAAAACTTATTTATTTTACTATGGTTGGTAATAAATACCAAATGTTCCGGGTTCGACCCCCGGGCAGTACAAACACTTGTGTGCATGAACATGTCTGTTTGTTGGTCTGGGTGTTTTCTATGTATAATCTGTATTTATTTTAAAAAAAGTATAGATATAAGTATGTTTATCAGTTGTTTAGTATCCATATTACAGGCTATGTTCAATTTGAGGCTAGATGGCTCTTTGTGAATGTCAGTGGATATTTACTTTTTTACGTGTACTGTAGTAGCTCCAGTGTAAACACAGCTTTACCTGTTGTTTTTCATACCAGATACTTAAGTGACGTCATTCATAGAAGTCATAACGGTATATGATTAATACCGGTAAACACATGGTGATGGTGTTTACCTGATCTTATCTTATTCTTCGTAAATGTTTCCTGCGCCTTTTGTACTGTGCTGTATGCAGTGGCGTGCACAGAAAGTATGTGTAGGGTATGCAAAGTGAGTGAAACTAATCGCAAAAATGATAGATAAATTTTCTATGGTTTGAAATATATGGAGAAAAATGAACGAATAAGTGGTATTAATTTAATATATTGGTGATTTTCTGGGTTGTCATGACGCACAGGGTGTGCACAGCTTATTTGCATATATGGAGTGCACGCCACTGGCTGAATGTATAAATAAACGCACATATCCGTTACACTTACTATCGGGTGAGCGTCCTGACCGTCCTGTACATACACTAAAAACTTATAAAGAATATGTATGAACACAGCGCTTAATAACATGTAATTCAAGTTGCAAATAAACACAGCCTTTAAAATTTAATACAAAAAGAACCCGGTGTTAAGTTTAGTATTTATAAAAAGAGCCTTTTAAAGTCGATATTGATCAAAATTTACCCCATACGCCAATTAAACGTCCAGTTGAACTAAAATAAAAAGAAATTAATGTAATTATCAGGTTTTTACTTTTCAACATTCATTAATTACTATAATAATAAGCAAACTAAATGTATATACAAAACAAAAATACTAATTAACGGTTAGGTCTTATTATGACCTAATTACGAGAGGCATCAAAAACGACAGTAGACCAGTTTTTAGTCTCGTTTGTAACCTAAAAGATGGAAACTTTGTCAGACGATTATACACTCTATTCGTTCACTGATAAGTATTATAAAACCAAAATTAATACTTGATTCAATGTTTTTGAGCACTTTAATCGTCAAATAAAATTCAAGTGCCACATTTCAATGTTAATACAGTTGGCAATTGGGGGACGTTAAGATCTTTTCGATACTTACAACTAATTAGGGCCTAAGGCTTTTTAACGATAATTAAAAACATTTATATTGGAAACTACTGCGGATGCCTGATACATGTACGTTCGTAATACAGCTGATTTCCACACAATGGCTCAATAAAAATATTTTCGTTTTGTTATACCGATGATAACAAAACGAAAATATTTTGATGATTAGAGCGTCGGTGGCTCAGTGGTGTGGACTGTCGCCTTCCTACCAAAGGGCTGAGGTTCAAATCCCGAACGTTAATGTCGTGAAGCAACAATGAGAAGACCAATAATAGAGGATATGGAAATTTAATATAATACACCTAATACAAAATAACTAAACGTGGATGGAATGAGTGGTGTAAAGTGAGAGGTGTGTATGATGGTGTATAGTGTGGTAGTTTGAATCTTCCTTGTTCGTCTTCTACAGCTTAGGATGCACCGGTAAACCGCAGGGATGAGCACGATGGCACGGGCAGTGAGTTTGAGGCGCCGTGAGGGCTTGATTCCACAGACGCGTAGTATTAGGGCGCTTCCAGGGATTCACTGGCACCTGGTGCGCGTCAGCTCCGGCGATAGGACACCCGAAGCTCCAATAGTTTGGCTTCTCACGTAACAGCCTCGGCAGCAGCAGCGGCAGCAGCGATTTGTGGAATGTAAATGAAGTTTGGTTTAGTATGCGAGTTGCGTAAGCAGGACTTCGTAAGGTCTCTCCGGTAAGAATTTCGAGATATTTTCCCGAAAAGAACCAAGAATCACAAGAGAATCACAAAATATCACAGTAGGTAACACAGCAAGAAACTTGGTGAAAGAATAAGAGTATCTGATGAGAGTATCAAGAATGGAATCCATCCAAAAGAATCTGGTGAAAAGACTGAATCGAAAAAGAATCCGTACAGCAGCCAAAGGCCTCTATTTATATCAGCCTTTGACAACCGTCAAATTTCAAATCATTTCTATTTAATTTCGAAATAAATTAGATTTTAACGTAGGTCTATAGCTAAATAGGGAATTTAAGAATAAATTCAGCGTTGCTAGGGGAAACGTCAAAATATAAACAAACATGTCAAATAAATGAAAAGGTGATTTAAAGTTAAAATTAAGAGAAAAATAAAAGATTTAATGGATAATGAAGGAAAAATGCTACAGCATCGAATGCAATGGGTCCGGTACGTATAAGTACTCCCGACCGAAGTAATTGCGGCTGAAAGAATCGAGAGTTACAATGCATAGTGATATTGAAGTGAAAATAATGAAATAATAATGTAAATACATATTGTAAAATTGAATAAAGTAAATAACAAAAATGAAAAGGTTAGTACTACATTTCCTACAACGCACCAATGTATTTTCGAATTTTCGAAAGTATATGTACGTTATCGACGCCTCTACGGTGAAGGAAACATCGTGAGGAAACTTCATGCACGCCTGCGAAGAGATTCGAAGGTTGTGTGTGAAGTCGTCCAATCCGCACTGGGCCCGCGTGGACAGGTAGGCTCGTGCCCCTCGGTGGAGACGTTTAATGAGCTGATGATGATGATCCGATGATTAAATTGTATTGTACTAAAGACATAAAGAAATACACATTTAATGTTTTAAACACGAGGCAAATCTGTAAATTTTTAAATTAAATCATAATCTTCACGGTACGAGTATTAATTTAGATTGGACTTCCTTTAATGATGCTATTGAATTATCTATACATATAAATAAAATTGGAGTGATATGGAAATAACAATTTTTACAAAACCTAAAAAATTTATTTTTTGTCTGTCTGTCACTGTAATGAATGGATAGATTTAGAGGGACTTTTGGAAGGTACTATGTATTGAGGCAAAACAGGCTACTTTTATTTCTGGAATTTTTATTTAGAAAATAAAGTTATACTGTAATACAATACAAGTATATATGTTTACTTTTGTGTTTCAGGAAGAGGATCTAACATCTTATCGTGGTGTCGTTGACGGAGAATAAATGTCTATCAGTGATGGTCTCCGCCGCTCTGTATGGTATGCGCATCACTTGCCATCAGATGAGCATCTTGATCGTCTGTACACTATAGCATGAAAGAGGAATGCAAAGTGAAAAAAAAATTGTATACATTGAATGATATAAATTGGACAACGTTTACCAGATGCAATTATTATTCTAAATGTATAACAAATATATTTACTTTAAAAATACCAATGCCCGGGTAGTGTTTTCACATTTAATTTGTAAAGTTTAAAGATCGCACACATGCATGTATTTCCATCCAGGAACACCTATAAAAATGGAATGTTATAAGTAATTCAATACAAACGTCTTATTAATTAACTCTTTTCGAGTAATTTGTGAAATTATAGAATCAACGCACACATGAAATGCATAACAAATGCACTTACGTGTAGCATTCACAAAACAGTGATTAACGATAGATAATGTCTTTATTTAGTCTCCTTTTTTCATGGTTTTATGTGCTAGGTTGGCAACTCTGTTATAATATATATATATTTTTAATATTTGATAATTTGAATTTGATGTCATCCCATATCCGTAATAATTTATCATTTCATTCATGTCTAGATGCTGGATTGGCACTATCTGTAGCGGTCATTTACGTCCGTTTTGGTATTTTTATATCGTTTGTTAACTTTTAATATATTAATTATCTGCACTCAACTAGAAACCAAGCGGAGTCCTCTTCATCATCATCAGTTCATTACGTCCCCATCATGGGCACGTGCCTTCCTGTATAGGGGTAAGGCCTTAGTTATCCACCATGCCCAGGGCGGATAGGCCGACTTCACCGACTTCATGCACAACTTTGAATTCTCTTCGTAAGCGTTTTCGCACAGGTTTCCGCACGATGCCTTTCTTCAGAAAGAAGTTTATTGATAAATTGCATTTATTAAAAACTACAGCTGTTCAATATGAAAGTATTAAATCACAGATAACATATTATATAAATACAAAGACACATTACAGTAAAGGCGTCGGATGAACATTCATTTAATTTCTAAAGACATTAGTGCGTAGCGGGATTTTAACCCGCATGTCCAGATCGAAAGGCAACAGTCCACACCAATAAGTCCACAACAAAGTTAAGTCTTTTAGTCCAAAATGACTATATTGATTACGCTACCAATTCCTAAATCTATATATATCTTTGTTGAATGTTGACAACCTTATTCCAAGTGTACAATTATATTTTTATACCATTCATATAATTTCAATGTTAATGAAGCACTTGGCAATACGAATATTATACGTTTCTCGTATAAAACGTTAAATTAAACGGTGTAAAACGGCAACGGTCTGGGTATGGATATATGTAAGTCCTAGTTAGCAAATATCAAGATCGTTCAAAATACGCACTCAACAGCAAGACCAAGAGTAAATCGAAGAGAAATAGCAACTACAATAATAACAAAAATCTTATTAATTACATCAGTTCTATGTGTGTGTACAAATTCTTTAAATAAAACCCGTTAAATATTCGCATAGTTTTATTAAAAAAACCGACTAATGAAAATACAATTTAAATCACTATTTTTAGAAATACAACAGTGATGACATTTTAAATGTTAATTATAATTTAAAACAAGAACTGAGTGGTGATTTTTATAATTATAAAAACACGAATGACCTATATTTAGGTATAATTGTTGAAAAAAACACCACGTCTTAGGACGTGGGACCACGATTCCTTGCATTCTGTCTCTGGTTTTCGCGATTCGCGGTTACTTAGATCTGAAACAAAAAAAAATATTTTGACACAAAGTTTCATATTACTTTATGATACAGGTTATATCTGTGCCCTAACACGTAATATAATATTTTTTTCCTTTACCTCTCAATCTAAAGAAATATCCTAAAGATATATAATAATTAGTCAGAGCGTTCAAGGCCAGGTGGCCCCAAATTTGAGAAGTTTTTAAAATCGTCAATATTATAGACACACGAAATGATTGCCCATTGCTTAAATACTTTTAATGACAATAAACCAAACTACCACCTATCTTATAAATAAATAACTTACTTTTGAACTCAGAATAGACAATTTGATTTTAAAAGAGAGCAACTTTTAAAACATTCGCAAGAAACAAAATAACTTAAAAAGCACTTTCGTTTTACCAGTACTAGGGTTCTCTTCGAGAATTCTCGACCGAGAATTCCGGGAAATTTTGCCTTACTCGAGACGAGAAAAAAGTGGTCGAGAAATCGAGAAATTCAGTCAAGAATTTAAAAACTTGATAACGCGCTTGCGCTCCCGCGCGGCTCTGCCACGCGTTGTCCGAAATTATATGAATAATTGTCCTATTAGAGGAGGGCACCGAAATTTGATATTTCACACGGTCGTTGTAATTATTGAGATTTGAGTTCCTCTCAGAAGACCCAGCTAATTACGTTTCTGAAAACGTTTCTAATACGTTATACGACGGAGACGCGTCCAGACTCGTTCACGCAAGTCCGAGCTGAACTCTCACGTGGTATGTGAGTGATCGACACTGCCCCTCCCCCACCCATATTGTTCGTTCGTAGTTCGTACATGCCGTTTTGATTCGGCGGCGGAGTGTGTGTTGCATCGCACAGACGTCAGAAAACGAGCAACTCGAGCAAGCCATATCTTTTGAGCTGAAACTAAAACAGGCTATTAAAATGGCAGCCACAGGCACTACGAGCAATATTGAAACTGTTTTAACCTTGATTAGAAAAGAGTTCCAGTTATATGGTCAACTTGTATAAAGCTGTTGTCAGTAAAGCCTTCGTCGACAGAGAATGAACGGGTTTTCTCCTTGTCTGGAGAAAACTTTGCGACAAAAATACGAACCGATTGTCAGATGATGCTATAAATGCCCTCGTATTTTTAAGGCTTATTTTCTTAATAATAACGTGACATAGTGGGCTAGCTTTTGAAGCAGTTTCCGCTTTAAATTGTGATTGTAATTGGTATAAGATTTTTAATTATTTATTAGATTTTTATGTTTACTTATGTAAAGAAAGACTGTCCATTTATAAAATATTGAAAAGTTGATACAAAGACTAAACTAGGGAACATGTAGCTTATTGTTACTCGTAATTATTTAACTAGTCTGATTGTTATTTTTTATAAGTAATTAAACTGTCGTTTTATGCTACGTAATTGAAGTTTGTAGTACAGACTGAGACTAAAATAAATTATTTATTATGTAAGGTACTAAGTTTCATTGTGGTGCCATGATGACATTGTTTTTAGAAGATATTTTATTTGTTTTTTTTCAAAGAAAAATACTATTTAGTATAATTGTTTGTAGAAACTAGAAATAATGATAAGAAGATCTCGCTAGAGTTTATTCCGCTTAATTAAAGTTTTCTATAGTTAAGTCAACTCACATGAAACTAAAAATAAACGTTGTTCATTGATAAATGTGAATATTGCATAAAAAGTATAGTTTTATTGTGAAATCACACATTTTTGAGAATTTCCATATTTCGACAACCCGAGAATTCCCGGAAATAGTGGTCGAGAATTCTCGTGCTCCGAGAAATAAAAAAGGTCGAGAAATGAGAAACCCTAACCAGTACAATAAACCAAAATTACACTACCAACGAGTATAAGCCATATCAAACAAATGCGCATTCAATGTCCTTCATGCGCTCCAAGAATCAAATAAAATCGTTACCCTATTGTACTCAAAGGTACCCACAACATCTCTTGCCGACACCCACAGAGAAACAGGGATCGATTTCCTATATTGGTTTAAGAATTTCATATGATTTTTACAACATTGACGAATAATGAAAATTACATTTGTGTTTGTATCTGTAACAAATTATAACAAGTTGACTTTGAACAATAAAATTAAAAATCACAATACAATACTTATAGATATCGACCAATTTAAGATTGCCTTAATTTTCGAGCTTTTATCAAATAAATGTAAATTTAACATTAAATGTAAAAAAAAGCATTTGCATCCAAAGTTCCGATGTAAAAGACATAATATTGTATCTCCATACACAGGTAACCTCTACCATCAACTCGTCTGAAGATAACCATCGGAGTCATAACACCGAAGCATTTTCAAACATGTCTGGCGCTTGAAGATTTCATAGCACGCGAACAAAACTGGACTTTTTACAAAAGAAACTCCAAAACTGCAGTGCTGCAGACTTCAGGAAAGAGAACAAAACGTGATGATGACGGCGACATATGACGAAAACTCCTTTTTGAATGTTAAAGCTTGAGTTCCACTGTCCGTGAAGATATTATCAAGAGATTATTGAATTAGTCGCCATCACATCAGATTAGGAAGGGAATGGAATTATGACTATAAATTACACATATTTTTGTACCTTGTCTAATGACTGGGAGAGAGACCCAACAATAAGGCTGTGATATTTGCAAAATTGCACTTGATTTATCAATGCAGAAGTTTAAAAGAGATTGCGATAAGTTGAAGAGAGAGAAGTTTCAAAAGGCTTATTTGGGTACATAATGTGTTTCTATACTTTATATTTATTTTCCAAATATCTACTGCTATTGGCTGCAGAGAATCTTCACAACTTTACCGGACAAATGAATGCCTGGGAGGTAAGGATCTCCGCTTTAAAGTTTGTTAATAGTTACGTCTCGGTTGTAGTTTCCCTTAACATGTATTTAAATATATAATTTTGTGCAGTCATAAATATTTTTCGAATATTATTATGATGTCAGCAAAAATTATATTATCAACATTATTATTATTTATATCACACAGTGGATTTTATACTCCGCTGGTTGTTTTAATTTTTGCCTCATTCGCGCAGAAACGGCTTCGTGTCTCGGAACATTTTTAAAAGGCTTTCCAGACGATACTCCAGCAAACAGCTACAGAGTGTGGTGCCGTGTAATTAGGGTTGGCTCAAATTAAATTCACATCATGAGAAAGTTATAAATAAATTACGCGTTTAGTCAGAAATATTTCCTTTCTACACAACAACAGAAAACTTGAGAGGCATGAGGAAACAATTTTTGTTCTGTTTGCGACCGAAAGGTTTCTATTGTTACATGCGAATTGAGTTAAAATAAAAATTAAGTTAGGAAAAACATGACCGTAGCACAATTGTTAATCAGAACATTTTCTTTTTCAGTAACAACGTTCAAACTTCTTACTAAAACTTAAGGAAAGTCTAGAACTTCATCTATTATGCTTCATTTAAAATTTACTATATATTAATCTTTACTTGAAAAATATAATGAAATAAACACAAATAGTATGTGCAAACAGAAAGAAGCCATAATTGAAGAAGAATAAACAAAAATGCTTTTTACTTACATAATTACTTATGCAAAACATTCAAGCGTAGTCACCCACTTAATTTATATGCACCGACAGCAGTTCCTTATTTGGACAATTGTTTTACAAGCGACAACAAATCGCTTTTACCGTTTAGTGCTAAGCACACAAGGTAACTGCATTAGATGCTACCGGTCTTGAATATAATTACGTGTAGGTTTGTTTGTATATGTTTGTCCTTTTAAAGAAATGTCCGAATAGACAGTGGCTTAATAAGTTTATATATGATAAAAGCTATCGATATATCGGTGGTAGAGTCATTAGATTTATTAAAAAAAATACTGTTTTGACGATTCAAAGGTATCTGTAAAGATTTATTTGAAAAAAAATCAAGTTTATTTTCTCATCATAAACACAAAAAAAATTAAGGAAAACAAAAGCTTATCGCAAGGTTAACAACTCATTTTGTAGTTTATGAGAGACTGATGCCTGTGATATGTATTTAATACTTGTTGTACAGGTCATCATTTGAATAAAGCATTTTTCAATTTCAGTTTCAATTATCACTAATAATATAATCTCGTTGAGGTATTAGTATCGCTTAGGCCCCATTAGTAGTAGGTACGGCTAAATTAATGTTTTATCAAAAAGTGTTGTCTTCATCATTTTCAATACCATTTCTGAAAATGACTCACCTGAAATACTTCAAAGGCTTCAAAAATTCACATAAGGTTACAAAAGACCAGTTTTTGCTTGCTTCAAGTAACAACTCTTCAAACTGCAATGTCGACAACACTCTTCAAGTTATCTCCGAAATTCAGCATAAAATTTTTCAATGGGAGAACGCAGGTTTTAATACCTTGCCCCACAATAAAAAGATAAGAGTTACCCTCAAAGCACCCCCTCGTCAGACGCGTCAATATAACTCTAGCCCTTAAAACGATCTCGATGACAACCGAAACTTTTGACTGAGACTATTTAGTTTTAATTAAGACTATATTTTAAAACAACCTATGGATAGAAACAACCACAGATATTCACACAAATCCAAATTAAACGAGACCTTGTACTATGAGAACTTAACATGAAGAAAAATAAATAAAATCGCCTAAGGCTACACTTAAAGAAATATTCAAGAATTGTTTAGACTCGAAGTTTGGAACTGCACGGGAAATCGGTGATCGGCCGTTTATTAAAAAAACACAGCAGACCTTGATAGGTCTACTGTGTATGTTTAACATTTACTGATGTAAATGACCATTAATGCCTAACTAGTTTTCCCGTGGTTCAAATAAGATAAGTGTTATTGAATGCTTACGACGTAAAGTTATTGTATCCAAATTTTACAACTTTGTAGACTTTTCACCACTTGACAAACTCGCTTATTTGTTTTTAAACTCGTAGAAGGTAACTGTTCCCGTGTTTGTCGTCGGACTATAAATTAGAACCTAGGTAAAGTTACTCAGTATAACACCAGCTTTCTGTCAATGTTATCAAAATCCATCCACCTACTTCAGAGATAATTTAACGTAATAATTTCTCCAAATCCTACTTTTACTTCCTAACAGATCATACTTAATGTATCAATATTAACTTTCATTCAATGACCTGAACTCTATAATCTATATCTGAATAACGGTTAATAAAATACATTAAACCCTTTAAAATACCCTAAAGTTCGCATACTTCGTGTTTATATTCTACGCTAAACAGGCAGTGTTACTGCTCGGCGGCGGCCCACCATTTTTCCATTTTCTTTTTCGCTGCATTAATTTTTCTTTTTGCGTTATTTCGACCAGACCAGAATTCGCTAACCTCTAGCATGGACGTGGGTATTTTTCGGCAATAATATTTGGGGAAGCCAGCGCGCGTGAGGGATCTGGTTTGATTGGTCGAGTCAGAAGTAGGCAAAAACAAAGAAGCTGGTATTGCTTGCTTACCCGGTTGGTGACCGGGGCTCTCATTTGCGCTTGCTTAAAAATGCAAGCGTCCGTAAAGACTGCAAGTCTGACGAATTAAATGTTTATCCGTTCAAATTACCGGGGCCTTCACTGTTTTGTTTGTAACTCATATGATTGCTACTAGTACATTTGCACGGTCACCAAAGATTTGAATAAATATGTGGGAAGATATTTATGTTCTTAAGATCTATTCTATACAACATAAAGGTTTTTAAGGTAGCAGATGTATTTATAACGTCTAAAACATTATACAACGGTTAGTCATCGGATAAATGTTTGAACCTAATAGTTACTCAAGATGAAGTCAAAGTATTTCTCAAACGTTTTTAAATTAGAAACATGATCTTTCATAACATAAAACAAAAGATATCAGTCTCACCTATCATGTAACACGCTCATCCAAACTCCTTACTTGGTAGCAGTGTTGCCGATTTATCGATAGTTTAACTATCGATAACTGAACTTTAAAATCGTCTATTATATTGATAAGTATGTGCATATTCAGCAGCAATATTTACGTCACTATCGTTTTTATGGAAAGTTCATCAGATGTTAAGTTTCCATAGTACCCATTCTATAGAAATTATCAGAAGAATTTCTGGATGTCGACAGTAGCTACGCTTAGGGGCTATCTATAATATCGAAATCCCTATCACACTATTAAATTGCATCGATACCATTGATTTTGCCTAACTATAGATAGTATATTTGACGACCCATCCGGTGTAATGGTTGCGACATCAGCTATTACACTTAGGGTCTGGGTTCGATTCCCGGGCAGTACAAACATTTGTGTGCATAAAAATGTCTGTTTGGGTGTTTACTATGCATAATATGTATGTATTTACAAACAAAAAAGAATTCAACTTAAAACAGCTAATGCTATTTGGGGATAGAGGCGCTGTATGAATGTCAGTGAATATGTATTATTATTATATCTATCGACTATCGATATAATATCAATAGTAGACTATTGGAGCAACAACACTACACTTCAGCACAGCCCCGCAGGGATATCTACCCCCGCCTATTGTGAGAGAATACTTGACGTTTTTCTTCCCGTGCATTTTGGACCGTAATCCCGTCCGTCTGTCACGCAGCTTGAGATATGTTAGGGTACTGCGATTTTGTTAATGTCACGCAAATATATACCCTGTTACAACGTGGTAGGAAAGTTAATGGTTTTTACGGAAACCTGTTTGTAGAGACGCGGGATTTGCAGAAGGAAATCGTCGGCAAATTGTTGTAGATTGGAACAAATGATGAATTATGAATTTGATAGCATACTTATTTTTAGATTTGAACATCAGTAGAAGAGCTTCAAATTCATATTATCGTTTGCAAAATTGAATGATTTCATAAATAATTATTGTATATTCTAAACCTTTAATATCATTAAGGTACCCCGTTTAAAATATCTGAGGGATGGGTAATTCTCTAAATTCTGATTAAGACAATGATTTCGGTAAGGATTCAGGTTAGGCTGTATGTTATTATTAAAGTTTGTCAACCAAGCATAACATAGGCCTTCCAACAACATCTCAGAGGGTAAAGGGAGTAGCTGAAAAACAGGGATGCTCGGGATGGTTCTCGTTGCAAACTCAGCTGAGCTCCTTCCCTTTGTCTCATAGTAATTGTTTTTTTAACTTTGAATTATTATTTGTTAAATGTATGAAAAGAGACAATAAATATCTTCTTATTCTTTGTTATTAAATTTAAACGTGCGCATGAATTTACTTATCATATATCTACGCACAGTTACTGTTCACTTATACAGCAATAACTGAAACAAGATTTGACCATGACACTAAAAAAATTTAAGAAGGTACCAATCATTCAAATTTTGGAATTCATCATCATCATCATCAGCTCATTAAACGACCCCACCGAGGGGCACGAGCCTACTCGTATAGGGTGATTAGGCCATAGTCCTCCACGCGGGCCCAGTGCGGATTGGACGACTTCACACACAACCTTTGAATTTCTTCGCAGGCGTGCATGAAGGTTTCCTCACGATGTTTTCCTTCACCGTAAGAGCGTCGGATAACGTACATATATTTTTCGAAAATTCGGAAATACATTGGTACGTGTCGGGATTTGAACCTCAGCCCTCCCGGTAGGAAGGCGACAGTCCACACCATTGAGCCACCGACGCTCCAAACATTTGTGTGTATAAACCTAATTAAAATCCAAAAACCAGGACTTAGGCGAAAAAGTACGGTATTTGTTACGTAACGTAACTTACGTCGGTGCTGCTCTAATTATTGATATTACTAAAATAAAAATATGTTGTACGATCAAATTAAAGTATTTTTTTATGTTTATGTATAATCATGGGTTTTACATAGATCACAAATTACGTCCCAAGATCTCCCTATAGCTATGCTGTGTGGAAAGCACCCTACAGTGGCATAGGCTCATGATATAATACGACAAAAAAATAAACATTAGATTACAGTCCAGATTGCAGGCCAATAGCGTTATTTTAAAATGAAACGTATCGATTATAATATGGGCATTGTTACAATACCCTTCCGATCCTGTAATAGGCGACATTTTCGATATTGGTATTGTCATAATATTAAGGTACAATTTCGTCTGAATTAGCTGTTAAATGATTAGCGCGATATAAAATTGACCAAGAAGTTGTATTTCGGTACAAGTGTAGTTACATTATAGCTGTCAAAAATTAGCGCAATCGGCCTGCTGTGCCTCACATCTCAGATATGCTAATACTTCATGACCAACGTGTTCATTTTCAGGCTACCCTCATTACATGCTGAAGTGTACAGTGATGCTTGCAAGAGCAGGCGCGAGCGTGACTCCGCATGATCGCTAGTTACGGCCGACATTTTGTTTTCATGTATACTGAGATAAGCGTCGGTGGCTCAATGGTGTGGATGTCGCCTTCGCACCGTAAGGGTTGAGGTTCAAACTCCGACACGTACCATGTGTTTTCAAAATTTCGATAATATATGTACGTTATCCGACGCTCTTACGGCGAAGGAAAACATCGTGAGGAAACCTGCGCACGCCTGCGAAGAAATTCAAAGATTGTGCGTGAAGTCGTTCCAATCCGCACTGGGCCCGCGTGGACGACTAAGGCCTAATCACCCTACACGGGTAGGCTCGTGCCCCTCGGTGGGGACGTTTAATGAGCTGATGATGATGATGAGATAAACAGTAAACTGACTATATGCACAATCACGAAGACATGTTAGCCAAAAAATGTCCGAGCCGCTTCGCACATACTTTTATTTATTGTGATATTTATTATAACATAAAAATATTATGAAAATTTTGACCTTAACTCGTCATTACGACGACCCATCTGATGTAATGGTTGAGACGTCGGCTATTATCCTAAGGGTTCCGGGTTCGATTCCCGCAATTGTTAGTTCTCTTATACCCGGTAATTTCACTAGCTACAGTGCACGAATCCCGAAACACTAAAGTGCATAGCATTTTTTTTGACGGGACGATATCTGTCACAGCGGTGGTACCTACCTAGACGACTCAGTATCGAGTCTACCGCCAAGTAAAGACTTTCAATATACTCCCCGTGTGAATTAAACCCACGATCCGAATCACGCTTAACGAATCCAGACCACATCGACAATTTTGTATACAACACGAAAAAATCGGCAGGCGTATATCGCTTCACTCAAGCGCCCTCTGCTTTTCGAGCCGCACTCCACGTACTCGACGCGTACTCGCCGTCATCTCGCCAGGTACTCGCACGGTTCTCACAATGTACTCGTAAGGCTCAAGGTGACAGCGGCACCACTCCGTCTCCCGATCCGGTGATAGTGCATGCTCCCAATTTGGTGGGCACTTCAGTTTCGTTTCGATGGGAAAAGAAATTATGCATGGGTTTAATTAATTATAATGTTCTTTTTTTAAATTATGTATCTTAAATTTAATATTTAAACATTAAATATTAAGATGCATAGCTTTAAGAATTTATACGAGAATTAATTAAAGCTTATTATATTAAATTTCGTACATTCTATGACAATATATTAAGAGTTGCAGTCTTGGATATACTTGTTTAAGTGTAGGTATGTTATATGTATTAATCCTTTATGTTTTAAATAAATATATTTTATGAGTTATAAATTCGATTACTTTTGACTATTTTATATATTTAATGCCGAGTCAAATCAACTGCGAATCCTTGAATGAAGCACGATTTTCTAGATAAAATATATATTTGGCCTGGACTGTATCGATTTGGGGTTGCAGGTTCAAATTCCTTCGTTCAGTTTCAGTGAAGGTTTTCCTTCACTGAACGAAGCGGAATCGTGAGGAAACCTGCGCACGCTTGCGAAGAGATTCAAGGGTTTGCGTGAAGTCGGCCAATCCACACTGGGCCTGCCTGGACGACTAAGGCCTACATCCTTTAGGGTAGGCTCGTGCCCCGGTGGGACGTTTAATGAGCTGATGATGATATATTTGCACTGCACTTGATTTAAATTCCCAAAACTTGGGAAACACAGAAACAAAGATTTCATCGCCTTAAGAAATGTCTCCTAGTATCTTACAAATGGTCTATTTTACATAATACAACATTTACGAAAGCTATATATTTATCCACCCAACCGTCGAAATATAAACTCAAAGATCACTATACTAATGGGTTTGGTGACGTACCGGCAATTTATAGTCATGGTACCAAAACGATGGTTTCAAAATTCCCCCATAATGTATTCTCGAACCCACGCTTAGGGGCTTGAAATCGAATTCCTAATTCGGTGGCAAGTGGATAGTGATGTTCCACACGTAACTGTTTGTGTTAATTTATCACAAGTCCGTCAATGGAAATCATAGAACCAGACAAGCATTGATCTTAACTTATATATAAATATATATATAAACGACCCATTTGGTGTTGCGGTTGAGAGGTCGACTGCAACGCCAAGGGTTCCGGGTTCGATCCCCGGGTAGTACAAACATTTCGACGATTCGAAAAATTATCCACTCGAACGTAGCACGCGCGTACACAATAGATTCATGTATTGTGCGTTGTGAAAATCCACCCGTGCTACGTACAACCGCTTATTGAAAATTTTAAGTCAGACGTTTCCAAGAGTATAGACATAAGACTTATGTCACAGATCTCTAATCTGTGTAATTAGACAAGTTGCTGAGTGAATTGTAATTTGGTTAGATTTAGGTGATTTATACGCCCAAAACTAACCCGACTACTACTCTCAGTAGACTCAAAGATTAAGTAGAAAACGGTTAGGCATCAAAATCTTTAATCCTTAAAATAATACCATTAGGAGTTTGTTATACACACATTTTTCGAGCACACAAGAGCTTTGGTCATCAGCCCACCTCGTGGTCAATTTCTTCAGGTTTAGACCAGTTTGTGTTTGTGAGCACTGTCGAAAGCATTATTGGTTCGATTCTCACGCAGCTCGTGATTTATCGAATAGTGGGCGCGTGGGTGTGACATCTCGTTACTGATCTTTGAATTTATATGTTGCCTTGTCTATGCTTGCGACATTACACCTGCCTACGTGAGATTTGGAGATTCTTTTAAGACCGATGTGTTTTATTATTTACCTCAACTCCGCTTAGAGTTCAATAAGAGTGTTCAAAAAAGTTTGTGTGTGCATATGTTTGTTACATGTTGACGTAAAATGCGATTTTATTAACATTTGTTATGGAGTTAGCTAACATCGCCCTCTACCCAAAACACAAAAGTGCATACCATTGAAATTGCAGCGGACGATATCTGACACTGCCAACAAATTAGTTAAACTCTTTTGTAAAAAAAATGGGATATATATGGACGCATGAAAAAATACGGACGAATCCTCGGATCGGACCCTAGCTAACAACAAAAGTGTGTAAAAAATATTTCATATCAAAATGGGATATATATGGACGCATGAAAAATACGGACGGATCCTCGGATCGGACCCTAGCTAACAACAAAAGTGTGTAAAAAATATTTCATATCAACATATAAAAATCAATAAATAAATTAAAATTAATTTATTTCTCACCACAAATGACATCATACAAAAATACAAACCGAATAAAAATATAATATGACTAAATAATAACGGCCCTATTTCGCCAAAGCTGCGAGACACAGAAAGTTTAGTGCCCTACAGTGAGACGATATCAACTGACGATATCGTCTCAATGTAGGGAGACGATATCGTCTTATACTTAACTACAAATATAACTCCAAAACTTCATTCTGAAAGAGTCGAAAAGATAAGGAATTCAACACACACATGTAAATGCTTGCTACTATATTTATCTAATTACTTCTCTGATAAAATGACTTCTTTCGACGACCCATCTCCGACGCCTCAACCGTTACACCAAGGTCCCGTTTGATCCCCGGGTAGTAAAAACATATGTGTGCATGAACAAATCTGTTTGTATTGGTCTGGGTGATTTCTATAGGTATATAATATGTATGTATTAACAAAAAAAAAGTATATTAGTATGATTATCCGTTGTTTACTATCCATATTACGGGCTAATAATGCTTAGTTTGGGCTAGATGGCGCTGTGTCAATGTCAGTAGATATTTATTTGAAATACTATACAAATATCGGGAATATACTTTAAATAGGTACGTGTTTTAATCAGTAAACATTTTAAAAACTAGATTTTATTTTGTCACTACGTTTCACGATATCGCAGTAAGGTTAGGGCGAGTTAAGACAATACTAAATCATGTTCTCTTTCACATTTCACAGAACATACTCGTGTTTTCTTGTTACCATGGTAACCTTTGTAAATGCTGTTCAGGTCATGAGGTCATACCGTTAAATGTGATTTCTGAACCATATCAGGCAAACCATGGATCAAGTTCTCAACGAAATTGGTGTTTGGTATTCAAATCTCGACTTGGAATGTAACACGAACTGACATTCAGTACTGAGCACATGAACTTACTGAGCTTTGGAAGTGGTTTGATAAGTTAATCAGCCTATGAAACGTACTTTGGTTACTTAGTATTATATTACCTTTTATGAACGCCTTGCTTGCTGATGAAGTTTGTATGATAAAAGCGGAGGACAGGGAAATCTGGCGCAGAATTCGCTTAACCTATCGCAGTCCACTGCTGGACATAGGTCTACCCCATTCTACGCCAGATATCCCGGTCCTCCGCTTTTCTCATTAAATCAAGACAATTTTTTTTTTTTTGTAAATACATACATTTTATACATAGAAAACGCCCAGACCATTACAAACAGACATGTTCATGCACATAAATGTTTGTACTGCCCGGATTCGAACCCATTTGTGTGGCTGCAGACGTCTCAGCCGCAACACCAAATGGGTCGTCAAACCAAGATTGTTTATGGAAAAATATATTATAAATTAGCCTGTTTTATGAAAATAAATAAAATCTTTGCTTTTTCTATTTTAATTAGCATTGGAAATACGAGTGCTTCCTTCACCTAATCCCCGATGCTCCGTACAACTTCAACACAACTGAACAATGGCTAGTTAAAAACAAAAGAGTCGCTATAATGCAAATTGAAACCGGGACAATAATTTCAGCCACACCTTTTGCGTGTCATGTCGAACTAAATAAGCTATAACCTATCCAAACAATAGTTTGTGTTAGACTCTAACAAATATATACACGTATACCTACGTATTTAATTGCATACATGACCAGGGACAATTTGGACTATCGCTTTGAATAAATACCACTTGAATATAATGCTGTACTGAGTAAAACAAATTTCAACCCAGTTACCCTAGTTCAAATTTAATTAAGTTTCATCAGATCGAAATAAAATGATAAAAAAGAAATAAAGTAGCGAATAGTTAACTAAAGTACATCTTCCTCATCATCATCATCAGCTCATTAAACGTCCCCACCGAGGGGCACGAGCCTACCCGTATAGGGTGATTAGGCCTTAGTCGTCCACGCGGGCCCAGTGCGGATTAGACGACTTCACACAACCTTCGAATCTCTTCGCAGGCGTGCATGAAGGTTTCCTCACGATGTTTTCCTTCACCGTAAGAGCGTCGGATAACGTACATATATTTTTCGAAAATTCGGAAATACATTGGTACGTGTCGGGATTTGAACCTCAGCCCTCCCGGTAGGAAGGCGACAGTCCACACCACTGAGCCACCGACGCTCTTCTCATCTTCCTAGCATATGTTAAATTAATAAATATCCACTGACATTCACACAACGCCATCTAGTCCAAAACTAAGCATTTAGCCTGTAATATGGGTACTAAACAGCGGATAGACATACATACTTACTTTTATATATTTTACGTAAAAAACACCCAAACCAGTACAAACAGATTATGTTCATGCACACAAATGTTTGTGCTGCCCGGGTATTGAACTCTTGGTGTAAGAGCCGACATCTCTACCTATTATCGTCATAGATCATATGGTCAGTTCTTAATAAAATTCTTATAAAAGAAACACAGTGGATATTATTTCTGAATGATAAACGCAATATCTTATATTAATAAACTGTACATAAATAATCATAAATTAATTCCGTTTATTATGCAGTAAAAAAGGTTTAACGACCCATGTAATGTAACGATTTAAAAGTCGGCTAGCTAGTCGGCTAGGACCCAGGGTTCGATTACACACATTTGTACACACATTTGTGTGCATGGACATATCTTATAACACAAGCTCCGTTTAATTTGGAGCTACGTGACGCTATGTGCATGTCTTTGAATATTGATAACAAGTAAACACTACCATGAGTAAGTGTTGAAGGTTGTATATGTACTGGCCGGTTAGTTAATCTGTCGCATGTGAATTTGGAATATATTGTAAGTGTCATTGTGATAAGTAAGTAGAACGAAAACAAGTAATAATGAAATAGAAGAAAATAAAATAATATTGGTTCGTTTATAACTGGGTTTAATAACATGTTTAATCCATAAAACTGTGTAAAGTTTGTTGTGTATTTGCTATATTTTTTTTAAGTGTGAGGTCAACCAACTCGCATACATAAATCGTGGAAAGCACGCCCGACAACCTATTAAGTCGCGTATCTTCTTGGGCGAGTCGCCCACCATTTTAGACAAGTTTGTTTTATCTGTTTACGTTGGGTAAACTAAGGAGTAAATCACGACAGTGTTGATTTTCCAAATCAGCTGTATTATCGCCTGGTATTTTCTTTACAACTTAATGTTAAGGTGTTACTGATCCACCCACGTGTAGTTAAATCATCGAGGTAGCAGTAACCTCTTATCCATTAGTCAAACACATGAATGATGTAAATAAAAGTTGTAAATTATTATCACACATATTCCATGAAGCGTCGGTGGCTCAATGGTGTGGACTGTTGCCCTCATACCGGGAGGGCGCAGGTTCAAATCCCGCCACGTACCAATGTGTTTGCGAATTTTCGATATTATATGTACGTTATCCGACGCTCTTACGGTGAAGGAAAACATCGTGACGAAACCTGCGCACGCCTGCGAAAAGATTCAAAGGTTGAGCGTGAAGTCGTCCAACCCGCACTGGGCCCACGTGGACGACTAAGGCCTAAAAATCACCCTATACGCGTAGGCTCGTGCCCCTCGGTGGGGACGTTTAATGAGCTGATGACATATTCCATGAAGCGAATAGGACGTCCAGTTCAGTCACTGGATAGAATTATAATACGCCTGCACAATAACTGCAGTATTTAAAGGAAACTAAATACTTAAAGAGTAATTAAATGAATAAATAAAGTTCACACATTGGTCCCAGAGGTGTAGGCAGAGATGATACAGCGTCACTTTGCACGGTCCTGCCATACTTCCCAAGCTTCCTTCACATATATACATATTTCATACAAACTCTTTTATTCGTCCTGTTTGGGACCTCAGCCTTCTTCAAAATTTGACCAATTTGGTCAAGATAAGTCCTCCTGGGTCGTCTTCGCCTCGTGTATTCCTTCACATTCGATGAACCTGTTTTATCTTCTTTCAGAATACCTAATTAGTTTCTGCTATCACTTCTTTTACTGTGTCTTGTCTAGCGCAGCTAAGGACGCTACCTGTCCGATACACTGTTGATTTGCGTAAGTTGCCACAAACGTAGATGTTCCCGAGACTTACTCGTGATCCAGATGATCGATCACTGTCGCCATCGCGGTGGACAAAGCGCAAAAAGCATCTCAGAACACACGCAACACTTCAAGGCCTTCGTTGCGAGTCCCTGTAGAATCGACAAGTCCCTATTCGCGTTGGCACGCAGCCGGTCGTTTTTCTCCCCAAATATACCCTAAGTTACCTAGCCCCCCTTAATGCCCTAAGTGTTGTAACAAATGTTTTGTCTTAAATTTATCTTCACAATCTTTTTGAAATGGAAAAGTGAGACATTGATAAAAAACGTAGAACCAATCCTCAAAATTATCCCTGTACTTAAAATAAATAAAAATGTTTTTTGTTTTACCCTAATACCTTCTTCGATTTCAACTGTATAACAAATTTAATACGGTTGAAATTAAATTAGCCCCTATCAAATTCCACGAGAAACCGAAAAAGCAAATCATTCGAACAATATACCCGTTTGTCGTGCCAGACATCATTTTAATTTAGCCGGTTTATATTTCAATTTGAGATCGCGTGAACGTCACAAAACCACTCTATTATCCGTCTCGATCAGGTCCCAATTACGCGAATTTTAAAATGTACTAAACAATAAACTAATTAGATGCTCAATTACACCAAAAATAAAAAACTAAAAACAAAAAAAATCCGCGTCAAAATTATGCCCATTCGTCAGTTGAGCCAAATTTTCATTCATAATCACGTCGCTCGCTACATGTAACATAATAAATAGTATGCTCGTGCTTTTGATTTTGTACCCTATAATGAAACCACAAAGTGAACATTTGAATGAACAATTTCATGTCATAATTATAAATTTGCAAACGTATGTGTCAAGCAGCTCGGACATTTTTTTGAGATATTTCTTTAGTTAGTTTATAGTTGATCTAAGGTCTCAATAGTAACAAATTCACTCATCCGATCTGTTTAATGGTAGGATTTTAATTGGTATTAGGCAATACATCCTACTTACAATTATCATTTTAAATTAAACCATTAACATTAAAGATGTACAGGAATACCAAATTTACGGTTGGATTGTAATTATGTCGGAATGTCATAAAAATTTGTGGAATTGAAGCCCAGGTATATATTCCGTTCAAACACAGTTATATTAACAAAATATACTTTTAGTAGCAAGTCGGTTATCAGCCAATCAACGTGTACCAAAGCGACTATGGAATTAACCATAAGTAGCCGTGTTTAAGAGCGATAACGAAGCGTGGTCGTGACGTCACGCGGATTGTATTCAAGGTATAGTTCAACCCTAATTTAAGTTAATAATTATTGTACTTAAATAAAGAAAACAGGCCACACTTTGTTTCTTACGTATTGATAAAAACTTTAACAATCAAACGAACAGCATATAATTTTGTTGCTTACTTATTAATGAGAAGCAAATTAATAATTTAGCTATCAAACAAACATCGCCAACAGCGATAAGTCATTTCGAAAAAAATCACTGGGAATAGGAAATCATTTTATAAATTTCTAGAAATTCAAAATGTGATTATTTAATCAACAAGCTTTCTTGTAAGTTCAACAAGCTTTGTTGTAAACTTAAACTAGTATAAATATTTTAAGTTTACTGAAACTTATGTTAATTCTATTATGTTATCAGAGCTTATCAGATCCCAACACTGCACAACTTCGTCATGCTTACAAAAGTGTGAAAATGGAGGTATGCATTTTAGATAAGCTAAGCCTACATCCACTCTTTGGGGATTCCGACTCAAGGAAGTGTGTGTGGGACAGCCGTCCTTCCCAGATATAATATTCAAGTGATCCCGAAAAAGGGATCACAGTAAAATTGCTAACGTGTGACGTTACGATTTTAAGTTAAATAAGCTAGCAATATCCTGTCTAACCCTTCGAGGAAATATTGTAAAAAAGTTTAAGTCCAAAAGTGACCATTCTGGATATTTTAAACAGTTCTTTTTATTCACTAACTAGCTTATACCCCATTTTACCATGGCTTCGCTCGCGTTAAAAGTATTATTTTTTATATTATATAAACCATATTTTATCCATTTAGAGATGGATTTTATCAAAATCCTTTCTAAGGGGATGTCTACGTCATAGTATATTTATACATACAAAGTCTCAGCCCGATCGGTTTAAAATTTACAAATTTTCATACAAACTCTCATCCCCTATTTTATCCCCTGGGGGAAGAATTAATCAAAATCCTTTCTTAGCGGATGCCTATGTTATACCATCTACCTGCACACCAAATTTCAGCCGGATCTGTCCAGTTGTTTGGGCTGTGCGTTGATAGATCATTATGTCTTTGAAATATAATAATTTAGAGCCATTTCCCAAAACGAAAACTGAACGTATTTCTATACTGCGAGTTAAATAACAAAAATCACATAAACACTATTTTACTCCTACAACGCGAGCTGATTGTATCACAAAATAAACATGTTCTACCAACAGGTACAGTCGCTAAGAAAAGTTGGTAAGCAAATATTTTTTTTACATATTTCATTCAATCAATCAACCAGCCTATTCGACCTACTAAGGCATAGTACACAGCATGGTTTTGTGGAGTTTGGACCATAATTAACCACTCAGGAAAAATGCGTATTGACCTATAATATCTATATATATGCCGTGTAACAGCTGTTAGAATTGTCACTAACCATAAACTCATCTTGCAAGTGCCATAAAATAGAACCAATAGTAGCGCTCTTTCATTAAAATAAAGACTTAGGCTCTAAGTCTAGCAGAGTCCTTCAACTCTAACACTATGTATTTGCAAAAGAGGGTGATTAGTAAATTTTAAAGTGTCTTAGTTAGACATCGTTTTGATACTACTTTTGTCAACTTAAAAAACATTCAATAGCTTAAATAAACTTTTGTTGTTGATCATACCTCAGCCGAGTGACCTTTGAACGCGGTATGTTCTAAGCAAAGCTCAATACGTGGGTCCCTTACATTGTGAAGTCGTAAAGCTCACATACCTATTGGGCAAGACCTTATTGCACCATAGAGTTATAAACAAGCAAAATGTCATTTTGAAATGTTATTTTCATTGATACGATCTCTTACTGTGTAACTCATCTGTTTGGACATGTCGAGAGATTTTCAGAAGAACGATTGAGGAAGTTTATAAAAGGAGAGTCTGAATGAAAGTTATGAAAAAGTATATTTACGGACATTTGGAGACCAAATAAGGGACCTCATGAAAAAAGTACCCTACACCTAAGAGCTGTAGAGAAGTTTGAACGAATAATACCCAACGAAACAAGTATATAGGTATCGTAGCAAATGGAAAGAAGTGGTATCTACAAGTGGTGGTGATTCCAAATGGTGCTAATGACGATGCTACATTAACCATATAGATGCCATACGGTAGTTTATTTATCTTACACCATGGTTAACCTGATATCTTATTCATCTCCATCATCAGCTCATTACGGGTCCCTACCGAGGGCACGAACCTACCCGTAAAGGGTATAAATAAGGCCTTAGTCATCCACGCGGGCCCAGTGCGGATTGGCTGACTGCAAGCGCAACCTTTGAACTTCATCGCAGGGTTGCACAGGTATGTCAGGTATCCTCACGATGCTTTCCTTCACCGTAAGAGCATCGGATAACGTACACATAGTTTCAAAAGTATATTGGTATGTGGCGGGATTTGAACCTGCACCCTCCAGATCAGAAGGTAGCAGTCCACACTTATGAGCCACCGACGCTGATTCATCTTACTTTATTTATACAGTTTTATATGTTATAAAGTTATTTACGTTTTTTCGGAATCTCTAATGTCTTCTTGGACATATATTTAAGAAAAAGTATTTTTTACCACTCTAGCTTTATCCGATGTCTAAGTGTTATTTAGAAATGTTTTATAAAGTATAATGACAAGCCTTTTTGTGAGCAAATATCAAGTGGTCGTACCTATACACATTTGGGCTTCCAGCTCTCCAAAAGTATTGTCAATTGATTGATAAAGACCTCTTAAGTGTATGTACACATGGTGAAATGCATTGAAATACACAAACATTTGGAACTTAAAGATCGACGCTCCGTGGGAACCTTTCTGACGCGCTAAGTTATTTAGAGGCGTCTAATAAGTGTTGGTAACCTAGAAAGAAAAATGATCGAAAACTGGTTTTATGTTGTAACAAAGACTATAATTACATTATTTACATGGTGAAATTACATTTAAAGTTCAACTTCGAATATGTATGAATGTGTGAATTTCATAATGATTTGACGACCCATTTGATGTAGCGGTTGAGAGGTCGGCTGCAACACCAAGGGTTCCGGGTTCGATCCCCGGGCAGTACAAACATTTGTGTGCATGAACATGTCTGTTTGTAATGGTCTAAGTGTTTTCTATGTATAATATGTATGTATTTACAAAAAAAAATGTAATGTATGCTTCACGCTTAACTTGGGACTAGATGGCGCTGTGTGAATGTCGGTGGATATTTATTTATTTTATTTATTTATAATCAAAAACGCTACTTGGAGTATCAAATCTAGCCTAATCCTAAGGCTAGGTTTGATACTCCAAGTAGTACTTGCCAAAGTAGTCTTCAACACTGCATACCTCATGGCTGTGATGGCGTTACCGTCAGTTAGTGAACTGTTCCTTTTGTCTAGTTCATAAAGTAAAAAGAATAATAAGCGTGCTGAATAATACATGTCTATTACAAAGTTTTGCATGTTAGTATATTTTTTTTTTATTTGTACGAAATTAAATTAATTTTATTGCAGCCCATGATGACGTATTTGGTAGAGAGATATGGTAAATATACAAATACCTTATTATACTCAAAACAAGAAGTGAACCACCAAAAATATATATTATATTTTTGCCATTGTGAATATTCTTTAATTGTTTTTAATAAGCTTTCAGATTTTATTTCAATCTTTTTTGTCTAAATCAATGCTTACACCACTGGTCCCCGCAGACTTACCTTCCTTAAAATTAGTAATCAGTGTCTTTTTAAAATTCAATTATGATGTTTTGTTTTTGTTACATCGTTTGTTTCTTCTTTCATCTTCCTAATGTTACATACGACAGGGGCGTATGTGGAGGTACGCCCTCGAGAGTTTGTACAACTACACCTACAGATAGAGTGCGTAACGACATGTGAGGAAATATCGCCAAAAAAATCCGCGAATGGGAGAAAGGGTGCGCCGTATCGATACTCCGGGGCGGGGCTAAGACAACATTTTCCCCGAGTTACGTCTTACCTAACCCCCGATCGCGATATTTCAAATCTTTTTTTTACATATTACAAATGACCTACATCAAAAGTGGACTGCCATATATTGAAGCCAAAATAAACCATGCAGGTGGCACTATAGACAGTGTCCTTCAATTTCCATAAACAAGTTAAAATAGCACAGATTAAAAACATAAATTAACAAAAGGGCGCCAAGTAAGAAATACATTTAAAAACAAATGTTCATTACATATCAAGATTAGGGCGTCTTTTCATGAACGTAACCAAAAATATAATACAGCAAACATCGTAAATAATTATGGCGTCAATATTTCACGTTGCTCGCCCGTAATAACATATTAGAAGCATTAATTTAAAGCCTAATTGAATGATCGGATGGTTGCACGATTAGTTTTTTAATTTAACGGAGATCATGCACCTTTTAGTTAACATGACCTTATGAGAATACTGATAGAAATAAATAAGTTTAAAAAACAAAGGAGAGCCTGAAATGTCTTTAGTTTTTTACTTTGTAAACAGAGCGTAACTGGCAGCCAGTGTAAGCTCGTTGAGCTTACATTTGTCGCACTTTAAACGCGGCTTGCCCCATCTCCTGTGTTGGGAAATCTGTGGGTACACAGTTATTATTCGCCATCAATGCCACAATGCGCCCGACACCCGAGACACCAGCTGTTAGGTCTCTTATACCCGGTAATTTACTGCTTGACAAACGTTACATCTCATTTAATATATTATTTATCTTACCTTTAACTCGTTAAGAAAACCTTATAGCTCGCGTGATAGTCAGTTCTAAACAAATACCACTAAAATCTGCTTAATATCTTTCTCCAATAATATAGTCAGCAAATTAACACCGGCTAATCCTGATACAAAGCGAAATTGTTATTAAACAGTTCTATAAGGAGCTGAGGTCGCGCATTAGAAAGCCAAGGTTCACACATTCCCAATGGAAGCTATATTAGTAATTCCCTCGCCATGAGTTATAACCGCTGTGTTAACCCGTACTAGATGCAGCCGTATGTTGGTGATTATTACCGTAATGGGGTCATAGAAGCCCGGTTCAAGTTCACAGGCGTTCATTAAGAAAATCGATGGTTTATTGCGGCGAGTTACGAAGCAAATGTATTGTTCCGCAATGAGATGCGAATTCCGCTTATGGGCCACGATTTTGCGGCTCGTTTTGTCCCGGGTGAGATGTGAAAGGGTTAATTTGTGTTACAGTGCACAATGGAGGTGTGGAACCGTATACGGTTTGACGTTTTATTTTTTAATTAATTAACGTTTTGTTATTGTGTTACTTGGTTGCCGTGATTTGTTCTTTTGAATTTCAATTATGGAATACCTGAATTGGTTTAAAATCTCGTTTAACATATATATAAAATAGACCATTTTACTGTCGATAGTTTTTTGAGACTTATCTTAATTTTTTACTCAACGTAATTATTTAAGAGGAGAGGAGAAAGATAGATGCTCTTGGAATGTGGTGTTGGAGAAGAATGTTGAAGATCCCATGGACAGCCTTCCGGACTAACGAATCCATACTCCAGGAGCTCGGTATCAAACAGCGGCTGTCGTCGATTGTTCAGGCTCCGGTTCTAAGTTTCTTTGGGCATTGTTGCGGCGCGGTGATTACTCCGGGAAGCGCCTGGTAGTTCAGGGAATCATTGAAGGCACAAAAGCACGTGGCAGGGCACCAATGCGCTGGACCGACCAGGTCAAGGCAGCAGTTAGAGACCACCTATGCCAGTGCACTATACAGGCGGCGGTGAGAGCGAAGTACCGAAACATTGCCAAGCGTGCCCCTCATCCTTTCTTTCTTAATGACCACGACCACTCTGCAGAACGTGCTAACGAAGAAGAAGAATAATTAAACAAGCATTTAACTTTTTAAAATGATTAAAGCGGAGGACCGGGATATCTGGCGCAAAACGGGGAAGACCTATGTTTAGCAGTGGACTGCAATAGGTGGAAGAGAGAAGCTTTTAAATTTGTTATATCCGATATATCTTCGCGCGTTTCCGGAACTTCTGACTAATAAATTCACTAGTAAATTAACTAGCAATCGGCTTGGCCCGATATTGTTTGTATTAACATAAATATATATAGTTTACTAAAATATATCGATTCGATAAGAAAAACGGATAACGGTAAGCCCAATACAAACGTGCACAAATCCATGCACTGGAACAAGCAAATCTGGAACTAACGGTGAAGTTACCGTCGTCTCAACCCCAGCACCACATCAGTCATTGAGAAAAAATTATAAATACTTCTGTGAGACAGGTTTTTTCTTGTTTTTCACAATGACTTATAATTGTTGAACGCATGTGGCCTTCACAGCTTCACCGGACAATTGGCGAGCGCAGATGACTCTCAGCCTAAAAATTTATGCAACGAGCCTAAGGGACTACAGTACGACGTGAACCTCGGCTTAGGGCGTTGCAGGGGGGCTAGGTAATTTAGTATGAGTTTGGGGAGAAAAGCGACCGGGCACGTGCCGGTAGCGCGAACGAACAACACAACATACAAGGACTCCAGCATTGTGTGATAGCCATTATTTCACAGCTACAATTAACTTTGTATTTTGTTTGGCAGGACGCACGTTAGGTCAAGATTGACTTTGTTGCAAAATATTAAGGCTTGTACACATTTCGTATCACTGACAAGTCGTTATTTAGAGTCAAAATATTAAGAGTAATCCAAAATTGTGTAACCTCAACAACCTCGTAATCAAAGCCTACTCGAAATGAATCAATTTCAATTTTCGTAATATTCAAAGTGCTCTTGAGGACTCGGGCTAAGTCTTAACATGACGTATTGCTATTTGGAGAGTCATCAATCACGGACAGTGTTACCTTGAGAATAAATCATAATTATATCACAAAATGTAGAAAATTTTGTCGTTTGGTGTGGTCCATAAATAGTAGACATATTTAAGACTAGTTGTGCCCCGCGGTATAAGGTATTCTCCAGTAATAAAACGTAGCCTATGTTTTTATCTAGCGTATCAGCTAACTATAATAATTATTTCGCAAGGCGTCTATCTAGCGAAGCTCGCTGATTTGAGCTGAGCACCGCACGGTACAATTTTACTTCTTTCCTATATACATATTTCTTTCTAAAATAAAAGTAGCCTAAGTCATTCCTTATTTCATCTGCTACCTATCAACGAAAGTCCCGCCAAAATCGGTCCGGTTCAGAGATTAGCCGGAACAAACAGACAGACAGATGGACAGTCAGACAAAAATATGTTCCGTATATATATTTATATGCCTGTAGTGAAAAAAGGCTTTTTCAGTATTACATACAAACGCACCAAATTTTGTCTAAATGTATAGATGAATAGAACGTGACATAACAAATAATTTCTTTTTAGCCTTGGTATAGATGGTAAAGTCAACAGCTGATAGCCGATCAGTATTCTAACATTTACTCGTATATACATAAGATACTTATGTATAAAAAGTACAGTTTACAAATGAAATAACGCAACACCCAAAGTCGGATTCTTTATCTATTTCCCGTTAAACTAAACTGACTCATATACTCTAGCACACAAGTGTCACTTTCCACCATCGAAAACTTTTCTTATTTTTCCACACATGTCAAGACGTATGCGAAAAGGGCATGTCCCTAAAGGGCTGGAGGCGGTTCAAAGAGGAAAAATCACAATACAAATCCTCGCTACTATTGGTGAGATCTTTTGTACATAATAAATAATAGATATCTTATATCTCCTAAAGAGTTCCAACTGATATAATTACTTAGTAGTAACTCCTTTTTATATGGGTTGATCTGTCATTAAGTATATTGTTTAACAAAGTGGTAGGTAGACTCGGTACTGAGTCGTCGGAAATTCTTGTATATTGTTTACGCTCATGAAATTTTAAATTATTACACAATGCTAATAGTTATCTATCATTAATATATCTTATATATTTGTTTGTTACAGTGTACAGGACTGTCAGGACCACAGATTTCCCAATACAGGAGATGGGGCAAGCCGCGTTTTTAAGTGCGTAAACAAATGTAAGCTCAACGAGCATACACTGGCTGCCAGTTTACGCTCTTTGAGACGAATCAAAACGCACGAATATTAGAAGAAATTACCGATTTTTTCCAAAATGCCATCCTGTGCAATTGTTCATGCCATCATCGCAATGAATCAGTAAATTTACCAAGAAATATAATAACTTTTCACAGGTAAGAACCGAAAAGAAATTGCGACACTGGGACTGCCTATAAACTTGGCGGCTTGTCCAGCCTAATTGTATATTCGGATGTCTGTGGTCAGGACGCTCACCTGATGGTAAGTAATACACCTGACCATGACAGAGCGGCATTGATTGAGACCAACAACTGATAGGCAGTTATTATTCTCCGTCAATGCCGCACTGCGCCCGACACCAGATACAACAGATATTAATTCCACTAGCATAGCACTCTTATTTTACGGGACGATATCTAGCACGTGGTACCTACCTAGACGACTCAGTATCGAGTCTACGACCAAAGTAAATGATGATGGTGATAAGAAAACATATTTATGAAAGGCACCGAAAATACAATTCTTACACAAAACTTTGTTAGGGGCCACTTCCACATGCGCCATCGAGCCCGTGTAAATATTATGACGACCCTTTTGGTGTAATGGTCGAGACGTCGACTACCACACTAAGGGTTTCGGGTTCAATCCCCGGGCAGTACAAACATTTGTGTGCATGAACATGTATGTTTGTAATGGCCTGGGTGTTTTCTATGTATAATATGCATGTATTACCAAAAAAAAGTGCACAAGTATGTTTATCCGTTATTTAGTACCCATACTACATTTCACGCTTAACTTGGGACCAGATGGCTATGTGTGAGAGTCAGTGGATATTTATTTATTTATTAGTCAATACCAAAAATATCAGTAGGTTGGTAAATAGGAAAGAAATACTAGAAAATAATACATTTCACGTCCATCCGCGATATTAAAAACCTCTTAGTGATATCGAAGTGATTTCGTTTTCAATACTCCTCATATTTTTCATGCCGTGAATGTCATATCACCGTGATCATAATCTATACCGTTTGCCAGAGCAATCTCGACTCTGCTACTGTCGAATTACGGTGTATTAAAGTGGGACGCTTTTAACAATCCCTCTTTTGCGATTCCATACGATTTCACCGAGTAATGATTTGCTTCGTAATGAGGGAGACGCGCCAGTAATATTCTGAGAGGGAAAACAATGATGTATAGTGCTAGATGTGAACTAAATTCAAATATTTTGAATAACGTACTGGTGCAATGGTTGAGGTGCTCGCTCGTACAAGAAAGGTTCCAGGTTCGATCCAGTGACTCTTTTTCTGTTAATATGGTCAAACATGCACACATCACCATCTAGCCCCTAATAAGCGACTAAGCTAAACAAAGTTTTGCTAAGCCGAAGTTTTTCATTCCAAAGTTCAAATGAAAACTAAACCATTTACGAGTACAAATACAAGGTCGTTTGAGTAGTTAACAAAGACACTGTATACAAGGTCGGTTAACTCAATTTATCCTACATTTCCCCTGTAATATTTATGTTTTGGTACACAAAACAACTAAGCAATAACTAACTATGTAGCACGGCTAAACATACTTTCAAGTTTTAATCGTTTGTACAAATATAGTTGAATGCCGGAATCGCAACACAAAATCATTAAGTCAAAAGAAAAAACATTTATTTTTAAACATTCCAATAAAAACAACGCGGGCCCTCAATGATCTACTTTTGGCGCTGGAATTCAGAAGCCAATACAAACTAACAAATTCATACACATTATCATATTTTGAAGGTACTACACGGGGCTTAAACTCGGAAACATTGGAGTAATATCCGACTACTCAACCATTACTTGTAATGGTACAAACATTTGTGTGCATAAACATGTCTGTATTGTCCTGGGTGTTTTCCAAAAAAAAATATGTACCCGCTGTTTAGTACCCATATTACAGTGACGTGCACAGGGATTATGAGTAGGGTGTGCAAATAAGTGACACTAATCGTTAAAAACAATAAATAATTTATTTCTGCCAAATTGAGTGCTGTTGATGACATCAAAGCGGCTACGTTTTCAAATCTGTAAAGGAAAATGGGTTAATAAGTGGGAATCATTGAATATGTTGGCGATTTTCCGGGTTGTCTGGATGCACAGGGTATGCACTGCTTATTTACATATATGAGTGAACGCCACTACCAATTACCGGCTAATGCTTAGTTCGGGCCTATATGACGCTGTGTGTCAATGGATATATATTTATTACGCCATCAGCATTTCTAATCATTTTTCTGTTGTCTAATCTAGTTATAAAACTCCATGGAGCAAAACATCCGTCCTTCCGGAGTTTATTATTGCTGTTATTACTTCCATACGTCAAACAGACTTCATCTCATCACTCTTATATTATGTGCCTATGGCTAAATATACAAGCTCCGTGGAAGTGGAGATTCGTGGAAAATAGAATTCATTTATATTGAAATAACATTGTTTTCATAAGGCTACTTTCAACTTTATTACATCTATTAAGTATAAATAAAATTGGAGTGTCTGTTTGTAATATTGAAATAACAAGTTTTTTCTTCATGCGTATGTGTATACGGTATATAAATAAATAAATATCCGCTGACATTCACACGGCGCCATCTAGCCCCCAAGTCAAGCGTGAAGCCTGTATGCTGGGAACTAAACAACGGATAATCATACTTATATAATTTTATTTTGTAAATACATACATATCACACATAGAAAATACCCAGACCATTACAAACAGACATATTCATGCACACAAATGTTTGTGCTGCCCGAGGATCGAACCCAAGGCACCAAAGGGGTCGTCATAAACATGCCGAAATAACAATTTTTATTTTTTTTGTCTGTCTGTTTGTTCCGTGTAATCTCTGAAACGGCTAGATGGATTTGGAAGGGACTTTTTTGGCAAAAAACATAGGCTACTTTTATTGTAGAAAATACTTTTGTTTGAGTAAAATAAAGCAATGTTTTAACGCGCGGCGGCCACGTGTGCTGCGCGTTTTTAGGTTATGTTTTGCTGCGAAAGAATTTAATCTTACAACACGGGTAAAACCGCGGGGTAACAGCTTGTCTATGTTTTTATTTCGTCTTGTTTTCCAAGCCGTTTCTATGTTAATTAATGATTGTTCGATAGCAAACACTTCGATTTCAGCGATCAAGCGACTTTTATCAGATCGACTAAAAGGTCGTCTGTAAAACTTAATTTCCATTAACATTGATGTTAGTGTAAATATATTAATATAGTTGTGTGAGGCAGGCAGTTACATTACTGCAACATAAAACCTTTACATATCATATAAGCAAATGCATTGTGAATTTCGGGTTTAATTCGACATTAAACAAACGTAACGTTTATCACATGTGTATACAAGTATATAACAAGTTACCGAGGGGTCTCAGAGAGCTTCCAGAAAAACAATTTAAGACCAAACTTAGGAAATGGTTGATAGACAAAGTTTTCTACTCTATCAAGGAGTACATGAACCATGATAAGGTCTTTTGATTTAACGTGTACCTACCTTTACTGAACGCTTAAAATTTTGTATCATTTAATTTATTTATTTTTACTTATGTGACCTAATAAGAATAATAATTTTATGTAAAATGAGGGAAATATCTTTTGTGACTCGACCTATGTAATATAATAATAATAATTTGAAATAATAATAAAGGAAATACAATGCATTTTAATAAATAGTAATAGCTAAAATATAAATTGGAAATAAATGAACATTGTATTGATAATAAGTTTCGATAATTGTAATAATAAATATTTGCATGCCTTAAACAGGCAGAATATACAATGTACCAATATCCACTTATGTAACACCTTACTTAACATGTATTCTGTGCAAATAAATATATTCTATTCTATTCTATTCATAATCTATTTTATACAAAAACCTTAACTTATACTTGTTCATCCCACATGTAAAAGCTGAGTACGGCTTTCCCATTGTGTTGATTTTTAACCAATTCGGTGATGAATTCGATGTTTCCATAGACGAACTATGCCTTGGGCACACCACATTTCAGTTTCTTCAGATGTATTTTTTTATAAATACATATCCTCATATATCATATAAAACACATTTGAATACTAATCGATCGATAAACATACTCATTGGCTTTTTATGCAAATGAATACATAATTATTATTGAGGTGCTTCCTTTTGCTAGCATCATTAACTTTACGTACTCTTATAAACCAACCATTGTATTATTATGAGAGCAATAAACCATTATTATTATTATTATTTATTAATAACATAGAAAACTCCCAGATGAATATAATAAGAAATATATGTATATATGGGAAATCGAACCTGGCTGACTTGTCGATTACACTACAAGGGTTGACAAACGGTTTTAATGTTACTGCTACTAAACTTACAATGTGAAATCCAAGAGCACTCATACGAAAGACAACATTAAGAAAGTCGGAACTAAGTCACCGCCAAACAACACAGCCCCGAATAATGTATGCCCACACAGGAGTCGCCTACACAACCAGTGGCAAGTCGTCTCATTACCGTCGACAGCCGCATTGCTCAAAATGCTTCAAGCGTTGTCACAAAGGAGGTAACATTTTTCATAAAATACTTGCCCAAATGCCGCCTACACGGTACGGCCTCGGGCCGCAACGTAACGAGTACCAGCGTATGAAGACTCTTAACATGAGAGCCACTCCACGTCACTCCTATCCTCCTCCAACACAACAAGAAGGAAAGGGACGTCAATACCACTCCGTCATATTTTTCCCTTTACCACCCTAGCCATCTCGAGCGTTCTTTTACATAAAAGAGGTTCTCGAGAAAATAATAACGCGACTCCTCAAAGGGCACCCAACTTTGGAGCTTTGATTTTCGTCTTCGCAAAGAATCCGCCACCACAAAGAGAATTTCGACGGTATTAAGCAAGGATTTAATTTTCAAGTTAATACATTTTCGACCTGGATCAATAATTGTTTGCTTGTAAAAGATTTCACGGGCGATAAAGAGGTTTATTGAGCGGCTTTTGAAGGCAAATTGGTTCGGATCGAGCGCCCGTTCACAAATTATACAGGTACATGCGAGCCTATTTGTATGTATTTAACCACGAGAATAATGGACTTCCCGATTGGCTTTTAAGAATGAGCCGAATTTTCCGTGACTGAATTGTTTAAAATGATCCGACTTGAAATGCGTGCGTTCTGGAATTAGTTTAATTCTTCATTGCAAGTCCTTAGATGATTACGTGGTTAAAACTAAATTAAACAAAATGCAAACGTAAAGATCATTTAGTATGGCGACCAAGCAGAAACAGACGAATAAAGTAGTAACATGTCAGCGAACTCGCTAAAACATTTCGTTGCGAATTTTTCTTTAGGCGAGAGATTTTATGACGACAAATGACAAAAATACTCAACGTTTCATTGTGAAACTTGGGAACGGCGCTGGGAACATTTTTGTGCACCCTTAGCGCTTCCCTATACATGTGTTCAGAAGGGCGAAGTTATTTGCCTTCGCTTCTCTTCCGTCCATTTTCCCCACCACCCCCCTACCGCGTTTCCGGTTTCCATATTCCGCCTACCACCCGTGGCGTAATCTGCGCAACAAAAGAAATGCAATCTTAACTTAAAGAGCGAAGGTCGAAATTTCGTCACGGTCGGGATTACTATTTTACTTCTACAGTCGAGAGCAGCGTGACATTTTGCGTTGAGGAAAGAATTCGAACTTTGAAATCAAAGAGACACATTTGAATTTGGAAGAGTTGCGTTCTAGTGTGTTATTACGTTCGGAAACGCGACTCGGGCCGTCCTCCGTACGAAAAACATATTTTTAAGATAACGACAATGGAAAATATTCAGATGAAAATTCTCCGATACGGCACGCCGGGCGCCGCTTGGATATTACGGGCGTGTGCTATTTAGCGATATTTTTCGACATGCTTTACTTTTATTACCAAGTCACGACTGTGATATCGGATACCCGTTTGTCGTATATCACAACCTCTTAAAATATGGACGGAAACAGCATAAAGTAGAAAACAAAAACGGAAAATCAGGGAGTACTACGTAATGCCTTTATGTTATTAATACAGAATTGTATGTTGAAAACAACATTTTGTATTTGTATTTTATTCTGTGAATCATAAACAAAAAACTTGTTAGAAAAATCGGAGGTCTCAAGAACTCTCATATTGGATCATAATTATTATTTCACAAAAGAACGACCTCCTTTGACGAATTACAAAAACACTGGCATATTTCTCCCGAAATTATTATCTGAATTTCCCGGTGGGATTTAAGTAACACGATATTAGCATCCCTCGAGCGGAAAGAGACGCATTTATGAGTTAAATGGTTAATTAGAGAGGGACGGATAACCGAGGGGACGATCTAGTCTAAAGGACATTGGCCTCCAGGGCACGCGACCGTTGATTCGACTCCTTTTTAATTCTTTTTTATTAATTGTAGCTGGACTTTTCCAAGTTGATCCTTTGAGGATTATATTGTGGAATTAGAAAAGAGACAGTGAAATCATATATATATATATATATATATATATATATATATATATATATATATATAATATATATATATATATATAATTATATATATATATATATTATATACCCTTATTGTATTATAATAATAAGCTTCTTATCTTTGTATCGGGAATTTCATTAATATGATAATAATAATAACGTTTATTTCACTTAAAGTCAATTTACAATAAACGCATGCTCTTAACAAATAAGCTTAATTCCAAACCATAATTTATAC
Source organism: Leucinodes orbonalis (assembly GCA_019425675.1). NCBI lineage: Eukaryota > Metazoa > Arthropoda > Insecta > Lepidoptera > Crambidae > Leucinodes > Leucinodes orbonalis. The sequence continues at coordinate 208,752 of PQWD01003765.1, forward strand.
GGTCGGTGCTTATAAAAGGACGACCTAGGTTATAATAAGAACTAGCGTCCTTCCAGTTTCTCCTGAATATAGAAAAAAGAAACATGTCTTCATTCACAAAGCTTTTCATATAAATTATTATTTATGTTTTATTATTTTATATAGTAATTAAATAAACTTCAGTTCTGATGGAATACGTCGCAGATATTTTAATGAAAATGTACTTTTTATCTTAGATATTTTATGCAATTGTCTTTCACGGGCATTATAACAACTGTTCGCACAACATAATACACAAAAGTTATTTTCATTTAACATGTAACTTTATTCAATAAAAAATAAAACACTAAATAGAAAACCCGAATTGACATTTTTAATCCTTCAAGTATCAATTCGCGTCGGTTGCGCTTCGAATCTTAAACGCCCCGACTTCCTCTCTCTCATTAAAGAGCTTTTTCTCAACACGACGCCGGATTCATTCGGCACTTAATGGGCAGTGCCGGTTTCTTTAATGTAAACTTGGCAATGAACGGTGTTCTTAGGGGAGGCCGGGTGAAATTGGGTCACTGTTCGACTTAATTTTTTTTCTTTCGCCAAGGTCGACGGTAATCAATGGAGGGGTCGCTCTAAATTTACGCCTACCAGTAATTATATCTGGGCTATCGATTTTGAGGTAGGTCACGCTTTCGATGGCAAATCGATGGGCTGCGTAATTAAATTTGGCGTGAAGATGTTTGCAAAGCTTCTCGCCGGGGACTGTTTGGATTTGAGACAATTGCGGCGGGAGCTTTGTTTCGAATGAAGGTAAATTAAATGAATATACGTGTTTGCTGTAGGCTTTAGCTTATTTTATTGAATTGTAATTTTAAGTATAGCATCAATTAATTTAAAATAAGGTAACTAAAGTTACTTCTACTATACTGCTGATGATGCTACTATATGTTCTGAATTTTATAATAAATACGTTATAAAGAATATATCTCAAAAGAATTCATAAAAAACTTAGGAATATTCATCGTCTATGCAACCAAGTGAAGATACTACTAACTCGAATGTGAAAATGAAATGAAAATGAAAAATGAAACAATGTTAATTTACATTACAATATGTTGAGCTAATTCTTATTAATTGGGCTTGCATAAATTCCATAAAAATATTCATTCACCACGATAAACGTACCTACCATACATTTCATAACCATTAGTTTGCCGGTTTTAATTTCTTAAAACTTAAATTAAATCAGCCTTAGCCAATTTTGCGTATACAAACACACAAATAAAACCTAAGTGTTCCCCCATTGGGTTCTATAGATATAATAATTTGCGCATCGTAACGTTTGCCGGACGCTAAAATATATTTAAGGTAGTGTACGGTGAACAAAAAGGGAAAGGTATATTTTTTATAATTGTTATGTTATATTTACCCGATGCTTTTGCGGTAAAATGCTGATGCTGATGAACCACACTCGGGATACAACGCTCGCGTTGTTGGAGTAAGTAGTACATGGGTTAGGGTGTTAGGGTAACCTACGATGTTTTTCTGTGAGTGAATTAGCCGGCTAGACTGAAGTAGTATTAGGGATACTACTTCAGTCTAGCCGGCTAATTCACGCCGAAACAATATCCAACACTTCTTACAGATCACGGTCCAAGCGTAAACCAAAAACACACTGGTTCAAGGAGGATAATAAATAATAAAGCTAGGTGGTAGACTCGATACTGAGTCCTCTAGGTAGGTACCACCGCAGTGCCAGTATCGTCCCGTGAAACAGGAGTGTAAAGCACTTATTTGTTTCGGGATGAGAGCACTGTAGCTAGTGAAAAATACTCGTAGAAGAGACCTAATATCTTTTGTCTCGGGTGAAGGATGCAGTGCAGCATTGATGGAGGATAATAACTGTCTATCAGTTGTTGGTCTCCTTCAACGCCGCTCTGTCATGGTCGGGCGCATCACTTACCATCAGGTGAGCGTCCAGTACACTTGTAACATTCAAAAAACTTGAGTTCGTACTTTTGCTGACTTTACTAGGCGTTCAACGGCACGCGAGAGTATTGACCGACTCACAATACCTATATTTGCGGGCTGCTCAGCTACCGCATTCCGCCTTCCAAACAAATATTGTAAGTAGCCTTTGTAGCTTTCGTCATACGGGCTTTAAGGGCCGTTCCACTTATGGCACCTAAGAAATCCATAGTTGACACCACTAATCGTTGACGTACTTTTTATGAACTGTCAAAAAGGAACATTCCATATATTTTGTATGAGATTAGGGATATGTGACGTCATTGTTCACTATTATCAATTGATTTTATATTTGGTATTTATATATGCAAATAAACAAAGTGATCAATGAAACAACACATTAAATAAGGTGCGCTTTTATTAAAATAGGGTTTGGTATTTTATTGCGGATGGTGGAAACTATCGGATTGCGGGGCTTGGTAACTTGCAGCAAAAATGCTAAGTCCCGTTTTGGACGTTGAAAATAAAGTTAAATCATTTTAAAACGTATTTGCTATAAAATTATATGAACACTTACTACACACAACACTCTCTACCAAGCAAATAATGAAATTTAAAAAAAACATTGTGACGTTTAAGTTTAAACATTTCATTAAATCCCACTAAAAGTGGCTAATGGACCATAATTATCTATTAATAAAAATAGCTAAGTGCACAATATTATTAGGTTAATATGAAAAGCACTATGTGTAAATAAATGTATTTTTTATGAAGCCTAAATAAATTTAATAAAGACAACGTAGAACATATACCAGCTAAATCATATATCCTGATGTCATGTCATCTAACCAGCAGCTGCGATAAAAGCGAGACTAATTGGAGCGTCGCGTCGGGGGCACATTGGTGCGGACTTTTTTCCGATCTGGAAGGTGCAGGTTAAAATCCTACCGCATACCAATGGATTCTTGATATTATTTATACGTTTAGCCGCTGCTCGTACGGTTGAAGAAAACATTGTGAGGAAACCTACGCACATCCACAAAGAAATTCAATGGTAGTGCGTGAAGTCGGTCAATACGCACTGGGCCCGCGTGGACGACTTAGGCCTTTACGGGTAGGCTAGTGCCCCTCGGTGGGGACGTATAATAAGCTGATGATGATGATATGGGAAAAATAGTTACAACCTACATGTATGTAGGTCTTAGTACTAAGAATACATTCATTATTTTGGGGCCACAAGTGGAACACTCTAGTTTTTACCTAAACGCGCTTAACTTGGAGAACAAACCGAATCATTACGAGCATTGTCAATAGATATTACTATATTTTGATGTTATATCCTCACGGTACGAATCAATTCGGTCTTAATTTAATAACTGGAGAGGTCATTATTGCATGACAATCTGACAGTACGTAGGAGGTCAGAGATGTCATAACATATATTAGTTCCGTATAGTATGATCCACGAAAGATGACCACAAATTGTGCAACATAAGCAAAACATTTTTGAAACACAATTATATATTACACACGAAAATTCAAAAGCGTTAACAGATACAGTAGTCTAGGACTGTGTTGTAACTATTAGCACCCACCTCTAGCAGATGAGCGTTTCAAATATTACGTTTACAAGCCTGCTTTAATAACATTACAATCAGCCTTAATAATATTTTATATAAAGGAAAGGGAATAATATATATATATATTATATATTTCCCTTTCCTTTATATACCAAAATAAAACACGACATGCTGTTTTATTTTGGTAGTATGTGTGAGATAATATTAATGTGTGTAGTAAATATAATGTGTGTGTGTATGTGTTTATAAGTATGTAAATTACAGTGCATTTTGTAAAGAGTGTCATTTCAATAAAGATTCAACCACATCATACTCTATCCCAAGAAGCCATTATGTTAAAATAATTTTATTTTTTACGTCTTTTATCTAATAAAGTCACAGGGAGGTAGGGGGTTCCAATATGTTTGCGAAGAACCACATTCAATATAAATAGTTTTCTTACTGAAAGAACCTGCCAAATCTCATATATTGCCTTTATGATTATTTATGTAATTGTAAAACAAAATAATAATAAAATATTGAAAAATTACAGAAATACAAAAATATTAAATTAGAAATAAATAAATAATAATATAAATAAATATTCACTGACATCCACAAATCGCCATTTAGCCCCAAACTAAACATTAGGTACTTTTTTTTATAAATAATACATGTTTACATAAAAAACAACTAAACCAATACAAACAGACATGTTCAAGCACACAAAATATGGATCGAACCCGGAACCCTTCGTGTAATAACCGACGTCTCAACCATTACACTAGATGGGTACAAGAACAAAAATATAATATAAGAAAATACGCTGACGATACAAAGGGATCCAAAATAGGACTTCAGAACAGTGATTATCATCAGCTCCTTAAACATCCCCACCGAGGGGCACGAGCCTACCCGTGTAGAGTGTATAGGCCTTAGTCGTCCACGCCGGCCCAGTGCGAATGGGCCGACTTCACGCGCAACCTTTTTATTTCATCGCAGGCGTGCGTAGATATCCTCACGATATTTTCCTTTACCGTAAGAGTGTCGGATTACATACACATAGTTTCAAAAATTGGTATGAGACGGGATTTGAACCTGCGCCTTCCCGATTGGAAGGCAACAGTCCACACCATTACCCACCGACGCTCTTAAGCATTAGCAGTTGTCATTTTTCATGAATCTTACTATACGCAACGATCGAGTCGAGTGTTGTTACAAGTTAAAGGCCGTACAAATATGTGCCTTCGCCTTTCTATGGTAACAGATAAGGGATTTGGTTTTAAGTGGGTGGCTCTTGCCGTTGAGGTTTCGCGCTTATGTTGAAATTGATCTTGATCGTTTAGAATTTATTATCTAAGTGTTATTGTATGCTTTGGAACAGATGGCGAAACGTTCGGTTATATAAATATGTAGTATCGGATTTGTTGTTAGGTTTTCACTAATATTATAATGTGAGACGAGGTCAATGATATTTGTATATATAAAGGTAGATACGCCGACCCTGCCTCCAAAACGAATCGCCAAAGCGAATACAGTTGTCCGAAATATTTGTATGTGAGCTGTCGCTGCATATAGAAAACTTTTTTCAGTTGTTTTGTGAACATATCACGAATCTATACTTTTTACATCATTGTACGAGGTACACTCATTACTGACTTGTATAGGTAGGTACCACCGCAGAATCAGATAGCGTCCTGTGAAATAGGAGTGTTCAGTCGTGTCATTTACTAGATACTGAGTCGTCAAGATAGGTACCTCCGCAGTACCCGATATCGTACCGCCAAATAGAAATTGCACTTCTGTGTTTCGGGAAATCCGGGATGAGGGCATTGTAGCTAGTGAAATTACCGGGTATATGAGACCTAAAATACGGCGTCATGGGTGACGGGCGCAGGTCGCAGGGAGGTATTGACGAAGAATGGTCCCTTTATACAAAGAATGTTTCCTCAATACTGCTCTGTCATGGTCAGGCGTATCACTTACCATCATGCGAGCAGGTATATCAAGAGATTTTTTATATTAATTAACAATATTTTGGTTCAAGTAGGTATTTCCAAAGTCTGACAAGGACCGAAGATGACTTTTACAAAATTATAAGGATTACTCGCTCGCCCTGCTGTTACAGGCTAAATGTCAAAATTGGAAAAAGGCAACTTGTAGTGAGCAACCTGTAATTAAGACTGACTGACTGACTTACCACTTAGTCAGTTATTATATATGTTTTTAGGGTTCCGTAGCCAAATGGCAAAAAACGGAATCCTTATAGATTCGTCATGTCTGTCTGTCCGTCCGTATGTCACACCCTTTTTTCTGCGAAACTATAAACACTACACTATTCAAACTTTGTACGTATATGTATTCTTTAAACCGCTATTAGATTTTGCCAAGAAACTTGAAACTCAAAATTTTTTTTTATCGTACCCCCCGTGTTGGGTATCAATGTGTAGAGCTTCAAAAATGTTAAAGAGGTTTCTAATATCATTTTTTATAAATTGAATAGTTTGCGCGAGAGACACTTCCAAAGTTGAAAAAGTCCCCCCTCCTCTAATTTCTAAACTATGGGGTTGATAAAATGAAAAAAAATATATGATGTACATTACCATAAAATCTAACAACGAAATTTAGTTTGAACCATTCCTGATATGTAGTTTTATTTTTCATATTAAAGCTGTAGTAGGTGCCTAAATAAATAAAAAATACTTTATTTTATGTTACTTGCTGCTGCGGAACCCTCCACGGGCGAGTCCGACTCGCGCTTGGCCAATTTTTATAGTGTAATATTACAAAGAAGGTTGTGTAAATGTCTCGGCGTATTTATTAATGCTATTAGACTACATTTTTCTTTGAGATGCCAACAATGTCGTCTCAAACTATGTACACGTGGAGCAACATCTGAGCTATTATTCTTTGCCTTTACAATATTTTCCTTTTAATCCATATTTGTTGAACCAACAGTGCAATACGGAGTACAAACATTATCTTAAAGTCAAACACGTACTGGCATTAAGTTCATAATGAGATCGGTATACTTGCATCAACTAATATTGATGCCGTCGTAAAAGTTATTGGTTAATTTTGAGCCAAGTTATTTTGTTACGTACTCTACTTTTTTATGTTATTAGTGTACGGGACGGTCAGGACGCTCACCTGATGGTACGCCTGACCATCACAGAGCGGCACTGATTGAGACCAACAACTGTAACAGTTATTATTCTCCGTCAATGCCACACTGCAGCCGACACTAGAGACAACAGATGTTAGGACTCTTATACCCGGTAATTTCACTAGCTACAGTGCCCTTATCCCGAAACATAAAAGTGCATAGCACTTCCGTTTCACGGCACAATATCTGGCACTGCGATAGTACCAACCTAGACGACTCAGTATCGAGTCTAACACCTAGTCTTAATTTTGTTACTTAGTACTCTTCTATGATGTAATGATGAACTATTTTTATGTACCTACTGTTGTAATATTTGTCTCTTTGATTTATTATAATGTGTATATATTACAAAAAAATATGTATATAACTATGTTTATCCGTTGATTAGTACCCATAATACAGGCTTCACGCTTAACTTGGGGCTAGATGGCGCTGTGTGAATGTCAGTGGATATTTATTTATTATTTATAATGTTTAAAGTTGCAACTAATTTTCTTAGTTGTCGATGCTGTGTATTCCTAACTTGTACTTTTTTACATATGTAATAAAACTTTCTTTCATTTTATTAAACTTGGCTGTAGATCTACCACACATGTAGATCAAAGAAACCCGTGTCTGACATTTGTTTACAGATTTTATTTGACTTTTAGTGTAACCGGGTGATATATCCATTACACTTGCTTGATAAAAATAATTGTTAGTTCACTGGAACTGCTATACTTCTATAAAAGTTTTATTACTCACTCACTTACTAACAAAAAACACATAGTTAATATTGAATCAAACGGTTTTTTAGACTCTTTAACAACGAGTACCAAAAATGGAACATTATTTTCTAAAAAAAATATTTCTCACATAGGATTTAAAAAAAATATATCTCACATAAACTACTCACTATCGTAGCATTTTTGCTCTTCTCTCTTATCCTGGCTGAAACACAACGAATTACCAACCAGCCGGTATACACATACCTACGAATATGTAATATGTATTTGAAGATATAATGAGATACAATGCCGATACCTGTTCCAAGTTTACCAAAACCTCATTAGACCATACCAGGTTTGTTCTCATATGGAATAGCATCGTTCAATTAGCACGGCACTGACTTCTATTGTTTATGGCTAACCCGGAAGATAGTTGGAACAATGTGATTATTTATGGTATTATCCGGTTTCTATGTTCTCTATGGTTTACTGATAATTTGCTTTGCTTTTTTGGATACAAGCGTGATTTTCCGTTTTATATTTATTCGATTATTATATTAATTTCACTATGAGCTTCTTTCGGATGCATTTCCAATAGGTAGCCTTCACAGCTTCCCCGGACAAGGAGCAAGTAGTCATCATAATATTCTGTTTACTTTTACATCATTGGTAGTAATTTCGGAAAAAAAGCCGAAGAAGGCTCTCAGCCCAAAAAGTTTAAGCGACCAGCCTAAGAGCGTCCCGGAACCGGTCTTGAACCTTGACTTAGGGAGATGCAGGGGTAAGTAACTTGTTATAGGTATGTTTGTAAACAGGTACTATGGACTATTGACTGTCTAACCATACGTAGACCCCTGCAATGCCTAAGCCCTGATTGTCTGCAAAACATGAGTGCTTTGATGGGTAAGTACGATAAGCCTTCATTTCGGACTACTATCAGTAAATTTCCCGGTAGTCGGTAATTATTTGCGATGAACCCACGTGGTGAGTAAGGCCCCAATATTCCCATAGATATGCTACGTGGGAAGGCCTTCCCGTATAGGAGAATCATCATTTTCAGATATCGTTCCACTGTAGCATGGAGCGATATCTGAAATTGATGATGCCTTTGAACTTATTGAGATCTTTAGGTTACATTATGTTTAAGCAATATATAATGTAATTTCTAATAAAAGCGGCTATAGACATAACTGTTTAAAAAGTAGAGGAAACCCAAGTGATTTGGCGATGTTGAATTAATCAGACAATAGTACTCGCACATATAGGAACACTAAATAAGATATACATTTTTTTTTAATTAGAACCATGAGATTAATTTATTGATTAAGTCTACGAGTTCCATATTTTTATCAATTCACTCAACTGTGACGAATCGAGACTCCCAAGAAAATATACCTATTGTCAGACGGCTCCTTGAGATGTCGCATTATGTCTTACAAGTCGCCAGTGTGGCTCTTTATATAAACAATAGATTGTAAATTACTTTATTTAAAAAATGTCGATACATTTTTATCGATTCGATCATCACTATTCAAGTGTTGCCTAAACTATTGCATCTTGCGGCAGTTTGTCCAATAACGTCCAATTATGCCATTCTAGTCGTGGACAGCGCGGTCCGCTGACATCCACACCGCAGTTGTTGAGGCACGTTTTTGACATTTGCCATCTGGGCGCACGTCAGTTTACATGCCAAGTACTTTTTATACAAAAAAAGTATCAAATCCAAATGAGTTTCTTGGCGGGAAAGTGAAGTGTCATGCCATCAGTTTATTTTTATTTTTGTACTAATATTTAGTACCTTGTCTTTGACTCGTACTAATTGAATACAACATAATTTTCGAATTAAAGCGCAGTTTATTTAAATCATACTCAGACTTGCTGTTATTTGAATGCTAGTGTGTATTAATTATTTTAAACCATTAAGTGATCGTAGGTTCGGGATATGTGGCGTAAAATGGGGAAGACCTATGTTCATCAACGGCCTGCTATGCGTTGAAGAAAAGTGTTCATAAAAGTACATGAGTGTCAAATGACACAGAACAATGCAACTGTCACTTCAAGTTATTTGCAAAAGTCAGCGTAAGGTTACAGTAAAATGCCACTTCTTTACTGAAACTCTTCAGGAATCAGTCATCATTTACTTCATCAAAAATTGCATATACTTTACTTGAAAATATTTTTTCTTGGCACTGGCTATAAATGTGCAAACAGCATGAAGCCATATTAAAGAAAAAAATCGTAGCTTTACTAATGCAGATTTCTCTTTCAGAACTTGGCCCTACTTTATGCTCGTATCGAATTACATCGCAGCGTTCGAGAGCCCATTATCGGAATCGCGCCCATAATTTCGGTAAACTGTACACTGATTTCGTGTAATGATTGTATTCAAACGGCAGCCTATGTGTCAATGGAGGGGTAGGTACACCATTGCCTATTACCACTCCAAACTAAACTATAAACCAACATAAAGAATATGATTACTTCAAAAATTCTGAAATAAGCTACACAAGTTTGCCAGTGGTTCCCAAACTAAGCAAAGTAGGTATCACAGGAAGCCAATTTCCAATGGATTGCAGAGTTTTATAGAAAATTTAGCGTAATTTTAATCTTAATCATTACTTATAGATCAGTAGTGTTTAAAAAGATAAAATATGATGATGATATGATGTGTACGCCTATAAAGGGTATATGTACCAGACCTTAACCTTAAACTAAATGTTGTCCAATGTTGTGTATTTATACTGTTGGTGTACCTTTTTAAATAAATAAATAATATAAAAAGTCAAAAGCTTACGATCTTATATAAATTGCGTGAACTTGCTTATATCTATGAAAGGAAATCATAGCTATCATTTCACACGAAAAAGCAACTTATCAACCTAGTTTAATAAAGCACTTCTTGATTCCGCCACTGCTAAGATACCTACATTGGTAAGCCATAACCCTTTAATACCTATATTCAATAGTATGAAATGCCAGCGGGTTAATGTAAGGGATTTGAATATCACTATAACTACAGTGATATAAGTAAACGCTAAAGTTGGTCGTTGAGGTAACCGATATATATTTATCTCGAGTCTTAAATAAATTGCGACTTTAACTTCTACTGTGGTCGCATATAAATGATAATTTTCACTGATATTATCAAAACATCTTTTGCTTCTTTGCTGTAAAAAAACATTAAACATGTGAGATAAAATAAGTTTGCTCTTAACATATCCAAAGCTGGCACATGTAAAACTCTCAAACAAGCTCAGGATTAACTTTCAGACGGCATTACAAAAATGGCGAAACTCTGTAATTTCCAAGTTATATTTAAATGGCGTATATTTCCATCGTGTATCTCGAACTCAGGCAATATCGAAGTTCGCGTCTCGAATCAATTTACGTGGGACACGTCAGAGAAAGAATTTCTAGTAAGTTCGATGGGGTACGGTAGGGTTGTCCCAACCGTATTATTAATAATTTGAAATACAAAAAATAAGATATCATACTAATGCCACTTTAATACCACCTGGTTAAGTATATTGTTTCGGTTCATTAACCTTACATTGTATGTGTAACTTGACGACCCATTTGGTGTTGCGGTTGAGACGTCTACTGCACATCCCCGAGCAGTACAAACATTTGTGTGCATAAACATGTCTGTTTGTAATAGTCTGGGTGTTTTCTATCTATAATATGTATGTATTTACAAAAATATATAGTATGTTTATCTATTTCTTAGTACCCATAATACAGGCTTTACTTGGATGTAAACAGATGGCGCTGTATGAATGTCAGGGATATTATTTATATATTTATTATACACCATTGACTATGGCTATGGAGAAACACTTGGGGAATGGAGAAGTTCACTTGACACAATACACTGCAGAGACATGTCTTTTTAGCGTTAAGAGCTAGTTGACATACAGATTAAATAAGAAGACAAACATAGCAATGTTTGCTTAAATCACGGTAGTACTTGTATAAAAACCGAGCGTGCTAATAAAGAATTAAAAAAACGACCTCATTTCCACCTATATTCATTAAAACCACATAAAAGTAACACAGTAGAAAATGTTGGCAGAGCACTACTGTGCGTTTTAACAGAAACTTTCTGTCCCGCACCACGAAATTGTGGAATGAGTTGCCGCGTGCGTTATTTCCGGACCAATACGACCTGCAGTCCTTCAAGAAAAGAGCGTCATCATCATTAGCTCATTAAACGTCTCCAACGAGGAGCACGAGCCTACCCATAAAGGGTGATTAGGCCTTAGTTGTCCACGCGGGCCCAGTGCGGGTTGGCCGACTTGACGCACAACCTTTGAATTACTTCACAGGCGTGCACAGATTTCCTCACGATGCTTTTCCTTCACCGTAAGAGCGTCGGATAATATATATATTTTCGAAAATTCGTAAGCACGTAGGTACTATGAGGGATTTGAACCGCATACCTCCCGGTGGGAGGGCAACAGTCCACACCTTTGAGCCACTGACGCTTTGAAGAAAAGAGCGTACTTGTGTTTCAATAGCCGGCAATGCATTTGGTGTTCCAAATGTCCATCGGCGGCAGTATTCACTTTCCATCAAGTGATCTGACAGCTCGCTTGCCCCATATGAAATAGGGGTATGTGATATTTAACCAACATAAATGTTCGGCTTAAAAAAATTAATGAAACACCTATGAAATCATAGGGATGGCATTTATTTATAATTATGTAAATACCATTTCATTTATAGGTAAATACCTGTCTTTTAGAATTCATGTTACCTATGTAAACATTAAATGATATTTTCCTAAATGACCTTCATAAAAATATAAAGTTACTTTTGCATGAAAACAGAAGTTGGCATCCCTAATGTGACAGGACAAAGTGACGCGAGGCGCTAACGCATTTTCATATCGCACTTTTACAATAAAAAGTAACCTAAGTCAAGAAATAGATTTTTGGAAACTATGAGTATGGAAGTTTAAACAAAGGAGAGAGAGATATGTATATGAGATCCAACTCTTTACCTATTTTGCGGGGTTTAAGCTAACCTTTAGCCGGTGTTGCATCCTACCGAACAACATTGAAAGTCGCTATAGGAGGCCTAGTCAAAATGGTAGACTCAAATAATGTCTAAACTAAAAAATTTTGATGTTCTTCTTCTTTTTAACCCCCGACGCAAAAAGAGGGGTGTTATAAGTTTGACGTGTTTGTCTGTGTGTCTGTCTGTAGCACCATAACTCCCGAACGAGTGGACCGATTTTGATTTAGTTTTTTTTTGTATGAAAGGTCATTTAATCGAGCGTGTTCTTAGCTATGTTTGATATAGGGGATGAAAGTGGAATGAAAAACCGATTGTTTGCAAATATGCCCGAATGGGGTATCAAATGAAAGGAAATGATTCATACATTACAATAGCTAAGTTTAATTAAAATCGGTTCAGCCGTTTATAAGATATAGGGGATGAAAGTGGGAATGAAAAACCGATTGTTTACAAATATGCCCGAGTGGGGTATCAAATGAAAGGAAATGATTCGCACATACACACAGGGGTACTATAAGTTTGACGTGTCTGTCTATATACTAAAATCTAACTTAACCTAACCTACCTATAAAAGTATGAAATAAAAATTAAATTAAAAATTTAAAAACCTCCGAGACAAGAACTTAAGTAATTTCCCTTTAAAAAGTAAAAAATAATAAAAGAAACTTAATGTTAAAGTACCTAAGGATCTATTAATAATTCTAAAAAAAACCTCGCGTTGGTGTAGACCTAAGGTCGACATTCCGTGGAATACAAAAATTGTGTGCATGAACTGACCTGGGTATGGGTTTCCTATCTACAATTTGTATGTATTTACTAAGAAAAAGAGTATATTTATCCATTGTTAACTTCCTAATCAACGTTCGACGAAGCTTGATTGTAAATCAAAGCAAATTTACTAAAAGTTCTATCTAGTAAGGGCCTTACAACCTTATTTTACCTAGGTTACGTTTACCTAGGTTACGTCCAGCAATGCATTAAACGCCTTAACACGCTGCGTTGATAGAAAGCGAGACACCTACATTTTATCAGTATATAATCTACTATCAATCTATGTACTAGGTTGATTACGATTAATCGCTGATATCATGCAACAGTCCCGAAAAGTTTAAGGTTCTAGTAAGCACTCAAACGAAGGCTTCGAGCATGCTTCTTCGGTAGTCCATATAAAATTGAAAATCCACGAAATTTAAGTTATCCAGCTTTCCCACTAAGGGCACGATATTTTGTTGTCAAGTTATTCACTTCGTTAAATCTTTTCAAATCTCACAACTGATTAGTTTACATACACATGTGAACACTTCACTCGTGTAACAAAATTTAATTACACAGTCGTGTCAGTACTTTATTGTTGGGCGACAGCTTGTTATTTTGTTGCGAGGCTTACCTATTAAGTCACAATAGAGAAAAGACATTTTGTGAGAAAAAAATATCGTATGTGGATGTTAATGTTCACAGCTTCTTAAGTTTTATGTGAGGGTGTTTGAGATCTTTTGCATATGAACCACAACCTCTCGTAAAAGTTATGTGGCTTAGCAGAATTGAACAGAATTTGTTGCTGAAGGGAGATTTATATATAAAAGTGGCGAAGGTAAACAATTACTGTTTCATCATCATCAGCTCATTAAACGTCCCCACCGAGGCGAGCCTACCCGTTAAGGGTGTTTAGGCCTTAGTCGTCCACGCGAGCCTAGTGAGGATCGGCCGACTTCACTTGTGCGTGAATCTTTTCGCAGGCGTGCGCAGGCTTCCTCACGATGTTTTCCTTCACCGTAAGGGCGTCGGTTAAAGTACATATAATTTCGAAAATTTGAAAATACTTTAATACATGGCGGGATTTGTAACAACGCCATTTCGATCGGAAGGCAACAGTCCACACCACAGTTTATAGGCAGTCCCAGTGTCGCAATTTCTTTTCGGTCCTTAGCTGTGAAAAGTTATTATATTTCTTGGTAAATTTACTGATTCATTGCGATGATGGCATGTTACAATTGCACAGGATGGCATTTTGGGAAAAAACGGTAATTTCTTCTAATATTCGTGCGTCTTGACTCGTCTCACAGAGCGTAAACTGGCAGCCAGTGTATGCTCGTTGAGCTTACATTTGTCGCAATTGAAAACGCGGCTTGCCCCATCTCCTGTATTGGGAAATCTGTGGTCCACACCATTGAGCCACCGACGCTCTTTAATTCTATCTAATTATTGTTTATCTAAGAGCAAAATACAGCGATAGATCAAAGCGTTGGAGAGAAAGTATTAATTTAGCAACGCAACAACAAGGAAGAAAGTAGGCATTTTATACACGTATCACAGTGAAATTTAAAAGCCATACATTCAATTTAGACTAACAATAACTGCTATAACTAAATCACAAAATAAACACAATAAAATACTTACAAAAAATAAAGGCACTCACTTTATCAAAAATCTTTTTGTTGCGTAATAGAAAATGTCATACATCAATAGCTGGGCAGTTTCAAGCCATGAATTTTAATCGTTCAGATATCGTCAACACCTACCCAATTGTACAATTCCAAATATGCTTTCCCATTATCCGTTTCGATGGCTAACGTTAATATAAAACGGGATCAAATGAACAGTTTCGACTAAGTATTCCTAAGTACTTTGATCCGTACTCGTAGCACGCTTCGCTGGGGCAAAAACTTAAACAGCCCGTGTGCAATACCTGAAAGAATTCCGACCACTGTGACCACACGTTTGAATATTGTAGATTACTTGAAAGAAAGAAAGAAATAATTTATTATTCTTAGACATCGCAACACAAAACAAAACAACAAATTATATAACAATCTACATTCACAATTACAATCTAATTCCTTTATTGTTGTGGCTGAGAGCCATCTGCGCTTGCCAATTACGCGGTGAAAATGTAAATGCCATCTGCGGCTAACAGCAGTAATCATTTCGAAAAAAAGCCTTATTTTTGTGCAATGAGCAAATTTTTTTTTAATATTTAATTTTACAGACCAACGTGCTCACGGCTCGGCTGGTGGTATCGGCTCGGCTGCTTACGAACATTTGCATTACAAGAGTCAGTATCACAGAATTCGTTGCTAGCTCTTAAAATTACATCTGTTATTTTATTGAAGATCGACAGTTTCAAATATAAAATAATTTCGTAGTCCTAAAGATTTTTTTTTCCTCCAATTTAACATCTTTACATTAGGATGCTAGAATCCCGTACTTAAATCAATGGCTTAAATAGTTGGTAGTGATTAAGCAACGTACCATTAAGTGGACAATTTTCAGTTTTCTATTTACATTTAGTATGTTAGCTTCAGTTGCTTTCAGTTGCTGCAGTTGTAGTATTTAAAGTCTACAATAATCCCGCTGTTCCTCCAAAGCCATGGTCACTATACACACATACAAGAATTCCACGTCTCAAAGAAAGAATGTGCAATAAAGTACCTCGCCCCGCCCCACACACGCCTCGCGAATGGAGAAATCGGAAAAATGGGGAAAAAGGGGGAAAATAGCCCCGCGGGAAAGAGTTGGGAGGGGCGTAAGATATGTGATGCGAGCTCCTATGTCGGAGGGGTTTTCCGATAGCTGATTGGAAATTGGCGGCTGATTGCTCCATTGTTTAAAGGTTCTTGGTGGTAATTTTTTGTCATGCTCATAACTCCACAAACATATTATGAGCACATGTATATTATATCTATGCTCGTATGCTCATCATGTTTTGAGTGTTCTAGAAAATTACAAAGACATTTAAGGGACTGCATCAGTTTCTGGTAAATTTTATACCTACCTTTAAGTATATATTAGGCGATCAAATATCTCTTTAAATAATGATTAAACCATTTTTTACTCTTACTTTTTTAGGTTGGCAACTCATTCTTTGTTCCTTTAGAGTCATGGTACTCGTGGGAAGCAATTTCACATACAATCAGGTAAATCATTGACTCGTTTGCCGACTTATGAACAATGATGTAAAAAGTATGGATTAGTGATATGCTCACAAAACAATCGAAAAAAGTGTTCCGAATGCAGCGACAGCACACATACACATATTTCAAATTTCGAACACATTTACCTAATCAAAAGAGTACAAACTGTACTCTCTTCGGCGGTTCGTTTTGAGGCACGGGTGGCGTATCTACCTTTATATATACAGAATATCATTGCTTATGAAATAAAAAAGTCTTAAGCAAGATGATTTCATTGGGTGTAAAACTGCAAAGCGGCATTTAAAAGTTTTATACAATTTAAAAATGTTGAAGATAAGAGAGCACCATTATGCCAAAATTTGTTTTGGACTGCAGCCATATTAAAAACAGGAGATTGCAGCGATTTGGCTATTTCCAAAGAGTAACATGAAGTGTGTAGATGAGTCAGTATTTTTACATTGAATATATTTTGAAAAATCAACTGGAAAAATTCGAAAATGGTTTTCGAATTTTCGAAATTATTTGTACGTTATCCGACGCTCTTACAGTGAAGAAAAACATCGTGAGGAAATCTGCGCACGCCTGCGAAGGATTCAAAGATTGTGCGTAAAGTTGGCCAATCCACACTGGGCCTGCGTGGACGTCTAAGGCTAATCACCCTATACGGGTAGGCTCGTGCCCCTCGGTGGGGACGTTTAATGAGCTATTGATGAACTGGAAAATGAGTGTATAAATTAATGTGCGTAAATTACAAGTACTCATCAGATCATCTGCGGTCAACAGCAGTTCTCAGTTCGAATAAAGACAGCCTAACTGATGAAAAACAAATTTTACCCGTAGAACACCAATGCTGTAGGAAATTAAACATCACAGTACAGTAACTAACTTGTGAGGTAAACAATAACTCATAGACCCCTGCAATTTTACTATGTGCATAAGACCGTATATCCTACAGACCGGAAACCAGTTACACCAAAAATGTAAGGTACCCACGAAGGCTTTACATGTACGGTCTTATACAGTAAACCAATGATGTAAAAAGTATAGATTCGAGATATGTTCACAAAACAACTCTGAATGCATCGATAGCACATATACACATATTTCGAATGAGCGTACATTTACCTAAACAAAGAGCCTACAACTGTATTCTCTTTGGTGGTTTGTTTTTGAGGCACGGCTGACGTATCTACCTTTATATATACAGAATATCATTGCAGTAAACGATTATTATAAGGAGACCCATGATGTCACAAATAGACTATCAAATATCTGAAACCTCTTGCGCCTTTTGAATGTACCATAAGCTTGGATTCTGGTTGCTACTTGTATGTGACCTTGAATTTCAAAATTAATATTAATTGACATAGGCAAATTATCCGTTATCATAAATTGCATAATTCTCTATTATACCCACTTCTTGAAAATGCCTAGATAGACATATCGGAAATTTCAATAAAAATCGGCAATTTCTAGAAATATCGGAAATTTCTAGAAATATCGGAATTTTCTAGAAATATCGAAACTCGCAAGGAATATCTTAAATATATATAATTTTGTACTCCATACGCAATATTCCAATCAAATTTAGAAATTTCAAAGTGTAATTATTGTTACGCATATTTTCAACGCGAGCTCAGATCCACCTCTAGTGGTTGCGAATGGTCTACATTCGTTGAACTATAACGTCAAAGACAATGTTTTCCATAAACTCTCAATTTATCCGTTCTGTATGACACATACGCTATGAAGAGGTCGAAGAAAAAAATCCACCACTAAGTTCCGTGACTCCGTATGAATGGAAGTTCTCAGCGCAGACTATCGCAATATTGCAAAAGTTTTAGTTGGCCCCAACTTTTTATGAACGAAAGCGTCTTTGTTCTCCAAAACTCCTCCTCCTCCTTTCAGGACCTCTTTGGTAAGTTCAACTTGTAAATTCAACGTTTTATTGAGTTGCCTATGTAAATAAGAACGCGCAAGTTTCGTGCCTCTTATACAGGCTTTGAAGGCAATTTTAGCCGCCTGTAATGTACGTAGGCTTTGCGAACTACAAGTATAAGCGACGTTATAAGTTATTTTGCGTACCTTAAAACAGACAGAAAACGTCGGTGGCTCATGGTGTGAACTGTCGCCTTCCTACCGGGAGGGCTGAGGTTCAAATCCCGACACGTACCAATGTGTTTTCGAATTTTCGAAAATATATGTACGATATCCGACGCTCTTACGGTGAAGGAAAACATCGTGAGGAAACCTTCATGCACGCCTGCGAAGAGATTCGAAGGTGTTGTGTGAAGTCGTCCAATCCGCACTGGACCCGCGTGGACGACTAAGGCCTAATCACCCTATACGTGTAGGCTCGTGCCCCTCGGTGGGGACGTTTAATGAGCTGATGATGAAAACAAAAAGTTGGAGTCAAAGAGATAGGTATATGCCACTTATATAACCTAAGATAAACTATAAACTTACTAGATATACAATCACGTATCTATCGTAACTAGCTCTTGAAATTACAACAGTTATTTCATTGAATAACGACAGTTTCAAATTTAAAATAATTCTGTACTCTATTGGAAATCACAATCACGAAGAAATATCAACCAAAAAAATGTCCGAGCCGCTCGACACATACGTTGACGTATTGTTATATTTATGACATAAAATTATTCATTTATATTTTGACCTTAAAGCGTCAATAAAAGTGTACAAAATCAAAGGCACGAGCATACTACTATATCACTATGACATGTAGCGAGCGACATGGTTATGAATGAAAATTCTGCAACTGACGCGATGGATTTTTTAGTTGTGAAAATTTGCATCTACTTAGTTTAGATGCTGACCTGTCAATTTAGAAAAATTGGAAATTAATGAAATTTATTATCACTGACAGGGAAAATAAATGCATACTTTCACTAACGCACATAGTATACAGTTATTTATTTAAAGTAATACAAAAATTACCTTCATAGCCCCGTGATTTCCAATTTTTCGCTGGTTTGCCATCTCTACAATGATAGATACAATAGACCCACATATTTTTGTCAGCTAAGTGATATTTTACAGTGTAAACTTCTCTTTAGAAAAGAAAGTAAAACGGCATCTTTAACTATTATAGGGCGACGGAAGGCCCTTAATTATGTCAAATGAATACATTATTATCTGCCAATTAAAAAGTAAGATAAAATGCCTACTTGAAGAAATAATCCGAGTAATTAAAAAAATATATTGCATATATTAAGACCATAACTACTCGCTTCAAATATTGCTGTTCACGAAAAGTGTACCCAAAATTGTTCAATATTTCAGGTATCACTATGGAACACAATACAAATTTGGAGTATTTGAAATGTAATATATATTATACTATCTATGGTAATATGTTATCAAGATTCGTGTGAAATTTAAATTATGATCGCATTTTTTTGTATTTTTACTCAGACCCTGTACACAATACTTCGCCGTATCGCGTAATTCATGCTAATGAGGCGTGGAAAGTTTGACATTATCTGTGCAGTACTATCTTACTGTAATAGTGATGGTTAACAGAGATAGTTACGCTATCGATACCTGACTTTAATCGCGAAGACGCGCCGGAGGTCTGTTAAGTTTACGCTTTTATTTCCATTGTTTCATTCACCACTTACATATTTTATGTGTAATGGTTGTGACGTCAGCTACTACACCAAGGGTTCTGGGTTCGACCCCCAGGCAGTACAAACATTTGTGTGCATGAACATGTGTTTTTGTATTGGTCTGATTGTTTTCTATGTATTAATAAAATAAATAAAATAAAATAAAATTCGTTTATTTTCAGGCAACATAACCCATATAAAAACCTTACATATAAAATTTGAATTCTTAAATTTAATTAAAAAATATATATTCATATTTATCCGTTGTTTAGTATCCATACTACAGGCTTCACGCTTAACTTGGAGCTAGATGGCACTGTATGAATGTCAGTGGATATTTAATTATATCTATTATTTATTTTTCCTCTCATTACATAACTAGTATGGTTGTTAAGTGTGTGTGTTTTAGTATATGTACGTATTTTTCAACTATATTATGTTTATTGATTCCTAATTACTATTACAATATACCTTATTAAACGTAATTGCTAGAGTGGCTATAATATGATGTAATAAATACATTTACAAACATCTGGTTTGCTTCAGTGGCTGAAATATCAACCGTAGCGATCAATATACCCATTAAGTTTCCCAGATACAATTTTGTTACTTTAATTAGACATACGAATCCTGACATACAAAATGACAAATCTAGATTCTAATGAAAGTAGTTAAAAAAGAAAGCACATTCTTTAAATATTTATTTACAATACGTAGCACTTTGATAAGCTCAATATTATACCATAATAATATGTGGTAATAATACATCTAAGGAAAGAATTAGACCACGAACTCTCCATATTTAATCGATAAAATATCACATCACTAGCGGTTCATAAACAAATGGTACCACCGTACACCAGCTAGGTTTTAGCTAATTTTGGCGTTCATTGTTTCTCATAATGCAGTTTAGTCTAAAAGCTTTATGTTGCGATATTTTATTGTGAAAGTTTTGGCGTGAAATAAATACACATTCGGGCTTATCGAACTGTTATTTCGTAACATAAATTGAACATAAAAATGAAATCTTTAGCATCAAAGTGAGTTTAGACGAATTTTAGTATACAAACTTTAATACAAATACTTGAAGGTAATATACAGTTTGGAATCCCACTAACTTTAGTGCATCATAACTGAGGCAGTAAGTATAAAATAATAAAATAAAAGGCAAAAAAATAAGCGTTATGTTAGGAATGAAAAAAGGCATCGAATACTTCAGTTGAACCAAATAGTTCGCTCCTATTAATCATATAAACGCATTTTTTTAACTGACTACTGCTGTTGGCCGCAGATGGCCTTTACATTTTCACCGGGCAATTGGCGAGCGCAGATAATATAGAACCTTTCTTTTTTCATTGACCCCTTGCTCTTTTAATTTTGCCACACGTTTCATTATATTTAAATGTTTTTAATGAATGCATTTACGAAATCAAAAATTGAAGATTTTCTTTTTTAACCGAATAATAATTTATTTATATAAATGAATTTTCAAGCCTCTCTCAGTATACTACTACAAATTGGAAGACTGAGAACTATCTGCGCTTGCCAATCGCCCGGTGAAGCTGTAAGGGCCATCTACGGCCAACAGCAGGAGTCAGTTCGAAAAAAAACCTTCAAATGACATTTCTGTCAAAATATTTTTTTATATGTCCATGACGTCCTTAGTGCTTTCCTTTCTTATCTTATACCATTCATCGCTAACGAAGACAGTTTCAATAAGAGATGTCCAAGCCATTCCGTAAAGCCAATAGTTCCAATCCACTTAGAGCAATCTAAATAAACGTAAACAACGCAAATCCAATGGCAAGAAAACGAATTTGTATTCATGGAATGCTTTTCACGGTTATTTTTCAGTCGCCTTCCCATTTTCATCTGTGGGCCACTTTTATTTAATACTTGCCCGATTTATATACGTAGATAGTCAGTTATGTATATGGATTTCATTTACTCTGACTCGCTGTCCTACTCTAGCACATCTTCCGTCTCTCTCGGTGGATTTTCAAGCGCCAAATCCTACTTATAGCGTTGCTGGCTCAGCTGAAATGGATTTTTCTAATATATGACGGCTAAACAAAGTTGATACTTTAATCAAATAGAAGAACTTTAGTTTTTTTTCTGGTTATTATCCTTCGTTTTTTTACTATTTGTGTAAAATGCTATTTTTGTTGTAGATAAAAAGTACCTAGGTACTTATGTAGTTATATACTACTAAAGCAGTTTATGAGGAGATCAATCTTACAGACCATCGTTGTTACAAGTGGCCGAAAAGCATCTTATCACTATTATCGGTAAAAAGGTATTCACAGATTGCCATTATCACGGGACTACCATACGCGAATTATTACGAATTCATAACCAAAGAAAAATTATAGGGATACTTCAATAAAAAAATATCAGCCCACAGTCTAATTCTAAACTTATACCAAATTCATTTTAGTCATGTCATCTCAGAATGTTGATTAATTAATCCACTCAGGATTTGAAGTGGAATTGGGCTTAGCGTGTCCAGACGATCCGCTGTACGTTGGAGCCGAAACGTATTAGAGAGGAGACCGCTTTTTACAAGCGTAGTGTGGGACGTCTTATGGCGCGGTGGTGGTCATGCAAGGGGTTGCGGGCAGGAGATGGATGCGGTTGCTTAAGACAGGAATAGTTGGCGCTCTTTGGGTAGACGTCTATGTTCAGCAGTGGACGGAAATTATCTGATTGATGTCAACTCACGCACACATACCCATTTTATATAATTTAGTAGCATTGGACCCGCGTATTAAACATCCAAATATATTGTGTCGTTAAACTGGTACTGTGCCATATACAAGTTCGTAAACTTCGTTAAAATTTCCAAACCTCGCGGTTTTCACCTTACATTTAAGGTAAGTTACTTTAACTACATAGCTAGTTAAGCCGCCATAACAGTAAAAAAGGTTAACTATATATTAAGAAACAGGCATACGATGATAAAACCAACAACTTCCAATTACAAATTAAATAAACAACCGCACTGGCCCTTTCCTGGTACCTAATTACAGGCTTGAAATTACAATGCGAGAATTTCTGTGGTCACAAACAATCGTGGTCGCAAATTATTCACTTGTCCGTACAATCTTATCTCGCTACCAACTATATGGACAAAAATAGAGCCAAGTTTATTTTTTAGTTGGTAATTAGAGAGCTTGAAATGCTGTCTTTGGCAAGACAATATTAAATAGTACGGTAGTATGTCATTGGCATGTTTCATCCACGTTACCAATCGAATATAGAGAAAAGAGTTCCCTGAGCTTGCGGTAAGATTGATTAGTTAAGCTCTAAATGAGGCAACTACCGATTAGTTTGTACAGATTTGTACTCAATAGACGCCTCAAACCTGTCATATCTAGTGTCAGTACTGACGGAGTTTGTAGATGTAAGAACAATAAAATGAACGATTATTTCTCGCCAAATAAGACTGACGCTAATGCAAACGATAAAAATATTTTAAGTCAGAATATCTTCTAGTCTTAGTGTAATTCATTTTATTTCTTTATAATGAAATATTGTGATTACATTACTTATACAATTCATTATGATTGTAATCTCAAGATGCTGCAAGTGCATCCTCCCAAGTATTAAATAAGGCTTTGGAGACAAGCAACAATACAGGTTATGCTCAATATTCACTAAATTATAATAGTCTACGGAACGTATTGGAGTGAAGACCTAGTTTAGCTAACTGCACTGTGTCATAATATGACCTTGTGCCACACTTATTGTTGTCATAATATTTACAGTTAAATTGAATGTCTGTATTGATACAAAACTCTGAAAGTCCAAGTTTCTGCCTCGTTAGCACTTGGCCCTGCCACTGCCGCGCTCTTGAACACATTATATAAATCATTATTCCGCCGAACACTCTCGGTCAACCGTCAATTTTCATATGTAAATTACAAATAGCGCTCCAAACCGCATTTATACTCCGTACGGAACCTCACAATGGCGTGTGATTAGAATTCAACACGTGAACCAGTTTTAAATGGATAACGTTCGGTAAATCGAAGGCTTGACGGAATAATACCCTTACCAAGTTATGTGGCACACATTTCGCTACCAAACAAGACGTGGTCACATACAAATTACAGATAATTGAGTTATTTTCGTATATAACACAATCGTAACTAAAATCGAATAGAACGTTAGACGTGTGACACGTTTATGTGTGCTTTAATTCACAATATTATTTTAACCTTCGAACAGACTTTCCTATTAAAATACTGCCCTATTAAGCAGTACTTTCAGTCAGCTCAGCATAATTTAGCAATTATAAGCTTCTCTGTACTTATTTTTATGGATTAGAAGTCAGTATAATATGAGCAACCAGACCGACCCAGGTGTCTCGAAACCGCCTTCTAATGTAAAGCTTAAAAGCTTTGAATTATCTTTTATTTTGTTTTTTATGTGACAAAGTGAACAGGATGGTCAGGACGCTCACCCGATAGTAAGTGATACGCCGACCATGACAGAACGGCATTAAAGAAGATTAGCAATTTATAGATATTGATTTTTTCCATCAACACCGCACTGCGTCCGTCACCCGAGACAACAGATGTTAGGTCTCTTACACCCGATAATTTGACTAGTATTTATAGGTCATGTAGTACTCTTCATGATTATGATGCAAATATTACATAAAATGGGCAGTCATCCACCAAACACGAAAAACCATACATTTCAAGTCTAAACTACCATTTGTAAGTTTGTATAAAGAATTATTTATGAGTAAACATTACTTTTTTACCGTTTTACTGAACAAAAGTAAATGTATTTATTTATTTTTCTACCAGATGACAGTTTCGTGGTGTCTTGCATTCCTTTTTTACCTATCCAAATAACTGCATACAGGCTTGCTAATAATGTAAAAAGACACAAAATCCAGCAAACCTTAATCGCATAATGAGGTTTTCAAAAAGGTTTTGTTGCAAACAAAACATCAGACGTGAACCATCATAGTGTAAAAACAATTGATGAATACGAAAATGCGCCTTAAATGGGCTGCTTTAATACAATGTTCTCATAAAAGACAAGAGACTTCGAGACCCCACTGAAGATGGACACGGTTCGGACATTTCGCACAAAAACCGTATGAGTTACGCGCCCGCCGTTTAACCCTAGCGTAAACGGCCTTTAAATAAAGACCATCGCGGGACAGTAAACAGGTACACAGTAAGCAAAAACACTTAAAATATTGACAGTAGTGATTGATATTCTACATACGTAGGGCTGATGTTGGGTCGATAATTTAGTCGATGATATCTCTAAGAAAATTGTTTCGTACATCTAGGCAAAATTACAAAGTTAATTTTTGCCAGCGAATCTTGTCGACTGGAAGTCATCCACAGTACCTTTCATTAATCAAACATTTTTTGCCGTGGACAGTTAAATTGTGGAACCTTACCATCAGAAACGTTTCTAGACTCTGGACCTTTAAAAAAAGTGTCCTCTACTTTAAAATAGGCTGGCAACGCGTTTTCTCTGGTGTTGCAAAAGTTATTCGGTGAAGGTGTCATATTCCATCAAAAGCCTTTTGCTAGGAAAACCTTTTACAGACTAAAAACCTTTAAAGTTGAAATTGAACTAATGGAAACAACATATTTCCTCAAACAATATAACAATTTTTTTTATAGTATTATCATAGCTTCACATAATTGCATTTTGATAAAATTATTTTATAATACAAAATTACATAGCATAGGGAGGTACATAACTGATATGAATTAACTAGACAAAATAATTGCGTATTTGTATTTTAGATTTATCGATACTCGATGAATGTTCTCTACCTGGTTTATCTTAATTTCCGATCAACCAAAGTTTTTCATCTCCAGAGCTCTCTTTTACAACTCGGTAACTTGGCATTTGGCAGTTAAATTGGGAAAAACAGTGGGTGTTGGTTGAAATACGACAGTATTGAAATTGTAAATAAATGTAAATTCCATATAAGGTATGACATTACAAGCAGGCGTTTTTTGTTTAACGATAATTTATCTTTAGGCTCTTCTATCACTTACAATAATAATATATTACTTTGCGGTATAATGAACTAAAAAAGAGTTTTTTCAGTTATTTCCAGGTCGTCTTTTAGGGTAGTTTCAAAAATTAAGTTTCCGTGTTACTCAATTATCTTGCCAAAACTTGAGTTTAAATCATTGCAACATCGCTTTTTCTTCGAACTGACTACTGTTGTTGGCCGCTGATGGCCTTTACTGCTTCACTAGGCAATTGGATTGCAACATCGCGTAGTGTTAAATCTAGATACAGAATGTTTTTAAAGAGACCTCAAAGTTTAGAAACTCTTTATAGTTGTTGTTTGAAAAAGGGTTTCTAGGTGATACTACGTTCCAGACCCGATATTCGTATGAAATGAGATATTTTTATTAATTTTATAGTCACTTTATTAACATTTTCCAGCACATTTGATGAAATTATGAAATTGTATAACAGTTAAAAACAAATATCAATAGACTTTTGTTTTTGTTACTACAGTGTATTGCTAGAAAATGGCTTCCAACAGTGAGTTTAGCCGTGAAGTATTTCCGGAAATCCAGACCGAAACCAGCTGCGATCATTTGACATTTGGTGTTAAGAAGGCATGACGCAAGAGTTATTGATGAAGTATAAAATCCAGCAGTGGACTTTAAATGTGGCTATAGGTAGTAATAAATAAATATAAGAAACTAAGAAACCACGTCCTCTTTTAGGGTGAGACCGGGATGCACTGCTAGTCATAAATAAATATTGTTACGAATTGACGTAATTAAAATGACATTAAGTATGGCGGCGTATATGTGACGTCAGTCCACCATAGAGTATGACATGCGAATTGTCAAATAGCAAATAGTCCAGTATGTTCTAGATATTTCGCGAACTATGTAGAATGACGTCGACGCTTCGAGCTTAGCGGGTGGACGGGTATATAAGGCGGGCCGATGGGTGCGCCGGCAGTCTTGTGTTCTATTCAAGAGCGAACGAAGAGCGAAGGACCTGCGACTACAAGGAAGAAGCGAGTGAAAAAGCGATATCTAAGGGATCGTCGAGTGTGAGATAACAGTGTGAAGAGTTAACAAGTGAATATGACGTGTGTGTGTGTGGTTACACACCAGTAAATGAGTCCATATAATTATATGGACTCATTAACTGTTGTGTTACAGAGTGTAGTGTTAAATACTGATTATTGTGCGTGCGTCAATTGAAGAATTAGTAAGATAGTAAGTGTAATTAGTGTTGTGTGTAGTTAATAGTGGTTAATTAACAAAGTTGTTGTTACCGTGTTATTCTTCGTGTTTGGCAATAATTTATCCTGAACCCCCAGCTCGTAACAATATGAATAATTAAGTTAAAAAATATATCAAAAGTATCAAGATTGGTCGCATAGACTAATGGAGAAGCTTCGCGGAACGCACTCCGCGAGATATTTCTTTATATTCAGCGACACAACCACTCCAGGGAAATAAACGGTCGCCGAATGTGCTCTACCGACGCGCCCCGGGTTTGCTTGTGAACCCCAACATTGATATAGCACCTGTCATTTTATCCTACAAAGACTAGATGGATTGACAATGCATTTCAATTGGAAGTAAATTTAGTTTCTTTGTTAGAATAATTTAAATAATGTACGAGGAAGTATAAAGAATATTATTTATAAAAAGTGTCTATTAAAGACTTATTTAATATATATAATTGTCTTATATTGACTTAAGTATTCAGAATCCACATTTATTGCAACAATTTTACGAATTAAAACCCGTTTCCAACAAATAATCTACAAATGTTATTGTATACGTTTAATAAAAGACGCAATATAATCCGTAAAATAGAAGTTATTCAAATATAAAGCATTTTTTTTAATTAATATTTGCTGTTCGCCGCGGTTCGCCATCACAGCGTCACCAGACAAGGACCTTATTCATTAATACATTTTCTTACGGCTACGTAAGGAAAATCGCACCCTTATTACAAGCTCATTGCATAAATTAGTGCTAAATGACGCTGTGTAAATGTCAGTGGATATTTATTTATATGTACACCATTTATAGGTCACCGTATAGATAATTCACTAAATGTCATATGTTTTCGTCTTCGTCTTTTTACTGTAATCTGTCTGTGTATCTAATTTAAATTAAATAAATACATCATCGACAATGTTGCAAACCAATACGAGGCAACAATGTAGTGTTGACTTCTTGTTATGCGACATTCATAACGACTTGTTTTCATGGTATCTTAAGGCAAGGTAATATTTAATGCATAAATTATTTAAAAAGAATATAAATTGTTCTTCCTTATTATTGCAAGACTGGTAAATAACCACTTATAGTTAGGACGTAACAAGAAATCGAAAACAAGACATTTGTCGCCCCATTCGGTGTAATAGTTAAGACTTCGGCTACTACACCAAGAGTTCCGGGTGCGATTCCTGAACAGTACAAACATTTGTGTGCATTAACATGTCTGTTTGCATTGGTCTGGGTGTTTTCTATATAAAATATGTATATATTTACAAAAAAATATATATATAAGTATATAAATCTTCAGTGCCCTTATCTCGAAACACAGAAGTGCACTTCTGTTTCACGTACAATATCTGGCACTGTGGTGTTACCTACCTAGACGACTCAGTACCGAGTCTACCACCAAGTTATGTTACATGATTCCAGTTCCTTCAAGTGCAGTCCGAGAAACAGTACTTTGATTTCCGTTCGCTACTCAATTGATAGACACCTGTCTAGCCCCAAACGTGATGCTATGAGTCTAGCTAGACTCCGAAACCGATGGCTATCCCCATTGAATTACAATACGGCAACAATTTAAATTCAACCATTCAATCAATCCCCATACGGATTAGCATTCGCCTAACGAGACAAATTCTAATCGAAGGATGTACTTATGCAGTCCGAATAATGATTCAACCATTTTGCGCTACGTATTGTATGCAAATTTGATAGGTTTTAAGTGGTGAAGAAAATAATAATTTAGTTTGTAATGCTGAGTGCATGTCGGGTTTTCATGGTGTACGTGTGGTGGTTGAATTCTTTTTTTTTATCTCCTATAGACAGACATTGACCGCCATT
Organism: Leucinodes orbonalis; assembly: GCA_019425675.1. NCBI lineage: Eukaryota > Metazoa > Arthropoda > Insecta > Lepidoptera > Crambidae > Leucinodes > Leucinodes orbonalis. The sequence continues at coordinate 237,788 of PQWD01003765.1, forward strand.
TCACCTGATGGTAAGTGATGATGCAGCCGAAGATGGATCATGCCTGCCTAGAAACAGCATATTCACTCTTGAAGACAGCCAGGTTGTAACGATCGGGGAACACATAAGGAGGCCAAGAGTTCCATTCCTTAGCGGTGCGCATTAGGAACGAGGCACCATAGCGGGCTGTGCGGATATGTGGAATGTCAACCACGTAAGGATGGAACGCTCGCCTGCGTCTTGTATCCCGAAGGTGAAAAGGGGCTGGTGGAATTAATTATTTTTACGTATCTGTTAATATAGCATCAAAGAACTTACCAATTGGAGCGATGATAAATGGTTAAGATGAATGTCGTCTAATAGGAATCGGTCCGAGTGAAAATAATTAGGGGAGGCCTTCATTCAGCAGTAAACATATTACGCCGTAGTGGTGTGTAAGCTTACCACCGTTATTGGCTGCCTACGGTCAGCAAAAGTACCAAGAAAAGAAATCCCAAAAAAGATCATAATCTAAAACCCGACTACCTTTAGTCTATAAAAATTTTGAAACAAGTAAAAAATCTCACCGGTATATAAGTAACAAATTCAGACACTCACAAAGTGGCGTTAAGCGAAATTATGCAAGGAGCTTGTAGGTACTACCAGAAGTAGCCTATAAACGTACTTGTATGCTTTGTAAATAACCTGACAAGAAAAACGCTCAAACGTTCAAACGTAAATCCCGTAAAATATTTATTAAAATCTGTCTACCATGTTTGTTCCTTTTCTGCTCCCAACCGCTTCCGTGCTGAGTTCTGTTATTTCCCTTTAACCTTTTTACCTTGTTAGATCTATTTTACTTGGTACATTAAGAATTTATAAAGTTAGCTCGTTTAGCGCGGAGCGAAATAAGTAATAACTCTAGTCGAGTTATTTACCTACTTGAAAATAAATGTGAGGAAAATAATTTATATTCCATTGGTTGTAGCTTTTGAATGTCAATACAGCTTTTCACTAGTGTGGATAGGAGAAGAACACTTAAAAAAAAGTGATTGGCTCCGTGACTTCAATCCCGCGGGGAGACGGTTTCTCTCAATCTCTTGCGTGTTTTTTTCTGTTTGAATAGGTTTTGTCTGATGGATGTATAAAAAATACAGACAGATTGTCACTAATACAGAAAATGTGTCCCCGAAATGTTGCTGTTTATGACATTTTAACAAATATTTGATTGTTATTTGTGGTACATTTTAACAATAATGTTTTAATCTGGAAATATGCAATCAAATTGTTCATGTAACTACGAAAACTAATTCGTCTCTTATTTCCTCCTAATAACTTCAGTTTCTTGCACCATTTTTCTACACAGGCCATGCCGTTTTAGTTTTTATCTTGGCTCTATTAATAGATGCGAGCCAAATGTCTTAATTTCATATAAAAACTAGCCGGATTTGGACACACATTTGTTTTCGGCGAGACTCCGTCCGTATTTTTTATACATCCATATTTAAGACATGTCAATCCATAGTTAGTTGAGCAATGCGTCCTAGCCGTGCTAATATACGAAGCTGAGAAATGGATACTGACTGCGGGATTGGTTCTGCTGTGCTGTGCTTAGAGTCTCTTTTAGTGATAAGATCAGAAACGATTTAATCCGTAGAGAACTGAAGATATTTGTCCAGCAGTAGATTGCGATAGGTTAAAGAGATTTAGGACATGCTAGGATGTAGCTGAATCGCTTAATCATTTAAAGAAATAAAAACACGACTGCTTAAAATACCCACTGAAAAGACATAAACCAGCTATATAGCGTCGGTGAAGATTTTATGTGTACGTTTATGCGACGCACTGACGGTGAAGAAAATTATCGTGAGGAAACCTGCGCAAAGATTCAAGGGTTGTACTTGAAGTCGGACAATCCGCACTGGGCCCGCGTGGACTATAACGGCCTATACACCCTATAAGGAAAGGCTCGGTGGGGACGTTTAATGAGCTGATGTGATGAAATATCCTCAGACGCTCAGACAGCGCCACCTATTCTCAAAATAAGCATTTCGCCTGTAATATGGGTACTAAACAATGAATGATTTATATAATTTAACATATCCATGAAATTGAAAGTCAGTTGAACTGAAAATGCATCAATGGGAACATCCATGCTTCGGGTCTCTCCAAGAAAAAAGAAAAATATAAATATATATATATATATATATATATATATAACGTGACAGACTTAGCTCGCTGGATCAGCATTTTGAAGTGACAAAGGACCGCTCACATAAGGATGCTTTGCGACTTCATGGATCGACGATCTGCGTGAGATCGCTTGTGGAATCTGAGGGAGAAATACGAAGGGACAAGATGCTTGGTCCAATATTGACGAGATTCATGTCCTTACTGGACTCTGATAGGATTAATCAACTTAAAAAATATCTAACTCTCTCAATTTGCTCTTATTGTTGAAAATCTGTGGTCTGAATTACGAGTAATAAAATGTAAAACTAGACGAAAGTATGAAAATACTTTTAGCAAAAGTATTGATTCCATAAGAATTCTCGCAGCGGAAAAATATGCTTACATCACACTGCCTTTGTCTCCGAATACTGAACTCGAGATGCTGCAATAGTAAGGAGGTGGACCTTTTAATACTATGGAAATAAAAACCTATATTTTTATCTTGTAGGTATAAAATGATTAATGAAAAAGACCAAAGTCGGATGTCAGAGTTTTAACGCGTATTTTTTTTAAATGTTAACATGTTAACATTTCCGCAATTACGTCTAATTAAAACAACTTTTAGCTGATTCATAATAGAAATCGTATCGGCCATGGTGGTCTAATGATGTGGTCAAAGTGTTACAGAATAATAATATATTGCTAGATAAATTAAAGCATACCTACCTAAGATTATCAATGCATTTCCTAGCACATGCCTGGCCTCACTTATTTTTACGCATAGTTAATCCTCTGTGTTAGCAGTTGGACAAAATCTTATTCATTATTCAGCAAGATGTACCACAGTCTTGAAAGGCATCTTAAGTACTATCAGGACTTCATGGTTAAGATTCATCATCATTACTGTTGATTATTAAATTAAAATGCACACTCAAATATTAAACGATTTAAAAGACAATAAGAGAGATTCGATTGATTGAATCTAAACTAACTAAACAGCCGAGCATAAGATCTCATTTGCATCGTTTTATTTAAGTTGAGAATCCGAAATTCAACCCCATTATTTTAAAACTCTTAGTCTTCTTGCTGATAAAACTAATCGCTTCCAAAACGCATTGATATCCTCGGTTTCTATCAATCTATGTACGAGTATAATCCTTTTAATATTATCAGAATTATAAACACTAATGTCAATCTTAGTTTCAAGAATATAGTGAAACATACGAAAAAAGTGTCCTATTCCACGCTTAGCAAGCATGCTCCAGAGGCTGTGCGAGCGGGAGGGCTTACGCGCGAGACCGAGGCAGCGAATTAATCCACTTATACGTCATGGTCGGGTTGTTCTCATACATTTTTACTGGAGAAAATTCGGGGATACCCTTAATGCATATTAAGCCGGGTCCAGTTTGCAATGAGGTAGGTATCGGGCGGGTATTGAAATGAAATTTTCCGCTTGTGGATTTTAGGGATAACGAAGGTCCCCCCAAGTTTCAGCCCATTATTGTTTCGAGTACTTCTTTATATTGACCCGGAATGTGTGCTCGGGTTTTTGTAATGTTACACATCCATTTTAGATTTTGTATGACTCATTTTACCGTCGCATCGTATTCATACGGTATATTAATAAACCAAAATATATGTACCGCTTCATATGAGACAAATTTGGGCATTATTTGAGACTTCTTTGCGTAATGGCTAACAATTTATTTCTGGACAATACTGTTAATTATACGGATTACCTAATCTCAGTTAAAGTCAAGCCCTTAGCGAACTTTCCGTGAAGTAAATGTAGTAAAATTACCAAATATTCATCGAAAAGTATACATGTGTATTTATATATCCATCAACAACTTTGTATTATTTAAGATCTTTCAAATTAACAATAAGCAATTTGAATTAAATTCAAAGAAGTGCACGCAGTAGGTGCGTAATTCTTTGTACTTCTTTAAAAAAGGTACCTACTTAATACCAACAACTACATTCGTAACTAAACCTTAACGTATCCCCCACTTTTTATTTATGTACAATGTTAACGATCACCATCCTAAGAAAGCCGGGGCCGACGGGTTAACTTGCCTTCCGAAGCACGAAAACTGGGAAAAATCACATAACGGTTTCCTCGAGTGTTTTGAACAAACGACCACGATTTAAATTCAACATTGTGACCACGTAGAGCAAAACCAGCCGCATTTTGTTTTATTTCCGTTTTTTCCTTCTTCACCATCATTATCAGCTCATAACACGTCCCCGCCGAGGGGCGAGCCTACCTGTAAAGAGCTTAGAAGTCCACGCGGGCCCTGTGCGGATTGGCCGTCTTCACGCAACACCTTTGAATTTCTTCGCAGGCGTGCGCAGGTTTCCTTACGATGTTTCCTTCACCGTTACAGCGTCGGGTAAACGTACTATAATTACGAAAATGCAAAAAGACATTGGTACATGACGGGATGTGAATCTGCCCCCGCCAGATCGGAAGGCAACAGTGCACACCTATGACTTTAATTCTTCCTTAATTTCACTATATTTAAGTTATTTTTTGGTAATGGTACAATTAATTCTATGGTTGTAGTATATCCGTATTTATCATATATGTATTATTTTCATATTACCTCTGAAAACGTAGTCTTATTGCATCGCATAAGGATATGTACTTCCACACAGTACAGTTATCCGTACAGGACCTCCATTCCTGTTGACTGCGAACTGTTGTGACAACACTTTATGAAACTTTGTAACTTTGCATCCTACACTCCCATAAATGGTCACCATCACAACAAACACAATCACAAAAACGCTCAAAATTTTCAACAACACTTGACGACGTTATTAGCAAAAACGGTTACAAAGGTAACGATTGTAATTAACATTAACAGTAAACCAACAGTCTGCCCCCGACGACACCCCGGCCTGCACTGGTGGGCTAAATGAGAAAGATTTCTCCTATTTCTTCCCATTCGAGAGAGAATATAAAACTCTTTTTCGCCTTTTTTTACTTCCAACTTCGTCTTAATATGCCACCCGCTCGGACCTTGGAACAAGGACTTAAGAAGGGTTTAGAACTGACACGAAATATATTGTCACTAATTTATTGTTTCGGCTTAATTCTTAAGAAATCGATTTACTTACAAAATAAATCATTAAATTAAAATTTATTCATGTATAAATGCTTAAATGCCATTCTGTTCTAGTAATTAAATTCAATTATCAGTTAATTTAAATAAAACATTGACAAATTTCTATTTATGTAGCGAATCGAGACAAAATTTATAATTAGAAGTCTTTTGAAAAGATAAAAGAAGTTATATTTTTATTTATATCCCCTTAGGATATATAAAAAAAAATTAGAAATGCTTCAAAATAATTTATTCATTATTTCCAAAAAAAACATACTAAACTATTTCATAAAGTATCATTCTGAACGACAGTTAAATATCATTGGTAAATTAAAATCTTCTATCGACTATCATACTCGTACCATTGTATCTCATTTAATTTTGTCTACATTGCGCCATTGTCATCATCTGACCAATTTCTGAACGTAGGTAGATAATAAATTAAAACGCAACAGTGACATATCATAAATAAAAAATACACACGGTTTAATTGTGGTGAAATTACTCGGTACATTAGCACTCGCCCAGAAGCGCGGGTCATTTTTCTTCGTCGCCAGAATAAGCGTTTTTAACTTGCACAATTGATGGACTAGCCGCGGGCGTGGTCGAGTTATCACTTCATTTATCAGCGTTCCAGTTTAATTGCGGAGTAATTATGCGTTGAAGTGGTGTGAAGGTGATGCTGATGACCATGAGCCAACCGGGTGACGCGTCTTCCATAAAATATGTGACAGTGTACTATTACTGCCATCTTTTGGAAAGACTAAAAGCGTCACGTGGAGTTACACAATATTTTTTCTTTTTAACGAGATAAAACAACTGAATTAAATACACCTTTCGATCAAACATTAAGTAAATAAATAAAAAATACAAATTGAACGTTCTATTCCATTGCAGAAAAGGTTAATTGTACAAATTAATTTCTTCTGGGAATAACCTTACCCATACTAATTTGTTGCTATGTCGACATAACGGTTATACTTGTCATTTTTTTAACTAAGATTATTTTTAAATACCTAATCTCAAGGAAAATTAAGAAAAAAAAACATAAATAAGAAGAAAAAAATATTTTTTTGTTTTAACTTTTTTTATCTTTATCTTTTTTTAACTTCTTAGTTTAAGATATGCATAATGTTCCCACTGACACAAAATTAAAATGTGAATTCTTCTAGGTACTATTTACAACAAATAAATTAACAGAAGCGATGTTCAATACTTGCTTCAAACGGAACTTCTAGCACATTCGAATCTCTGCAGAAGTGGGGTGGCTGTGTTAATCGCGGGGCGGCCCCAGTCTTCGTTAGTCTAGAATTAATTCGTTGATAAGACGCCGCGCCCCCGGCGCTGGTGTCTCAGATAACAGGGTTGCCGCGAAAAACGAGAAAAGCGGGAAAATTCATAGAAAATACCTGGATTGAAAAAAGGCGTCCTATGGTGTAACTTGAACTCCGAATTAGAACGTTGCAGGCAAGGTTAGCATCATGCCAGTACAGCAATTAAATAAGGACTGGAAAAACCCATGTGGGAATATATACGGCCACTATTATTTAATCATTATAGTCTGTTTGACTTTATATAGAACCCTTAGACAAACACTAATTATTGTTTATCTGAGGCAGAACCCCAATGTTGAATAATCAGGTTATAAAAAGTTAGCTAAGTTCTTGCTGTGGAAGCAATTTGCATTCTCTATCAAAAAGAAGGTACTTTAGAGTGCCTGCTGCATATTTCTAAAACTTATTACAAAATCAAGAAATTTTGCATAAAAACAATCAAATATCGGTATCATGTATTTATTTTGAACCCTAGTGCATTACTTAAACATGCCTTTGTAGGCTTTAGAGGTACGTCAATGAAAGGAGATCCGCAGTAATGGACAAATGATACCCAGACTGAGTAAGCAAAACAAAACAAAAAGCCTTCAAAAATTTAGGCAGCCAACGCAGCCCTGAAATCCGAGAGCAAATTAAAAAGACGACCACAGAATCGCCCGGGGTACGGGGGGATATTACACCCCAAGCCTAAACTGACCCTCTTTAATGAACATTGCACTGCATCGCCGTCTCACTCGCACTCATCTATAAGGAGAATGATAAATATACCTGTCCTGCTCGCAAGTGGAGATTTGCAATGACACCAATTGTTGTCGTCGTTGCATTTTTTTAAGTCTGAGCACGATCAGTCTATGGATTTGTCGATCGACCTAGAGGCTTTAATTTGTACAGTATCGTAGAAGATTCTCCTACAGAAATTTACTAAAAATTTGTATAAACATATTTATCACCTGAAAAATACTGGCGTTGATAATTTATAGTACTATCTCTTGTCCGTGGCTTTGTCTGCATTGCTATGAAAAAGTTACCGATAGTGTTAAGTTGTTTCACACATATTTATTTAAAAGTCCGTAGAAACTGCTTGGACATCATACTGAGCAACTTTACAACTACTTTTTTTATTAAAACTCTCAATGCACTACATTTTCCTTTTTTAATTTCACCGATTGATGAAGCTGTCACCTACACTTTAGCAAGAAAGAAATACATACCCCAAGCCAGCGCCTGTAAAACCATTTATTGGGAGAATTAATAAACAATAATCATTTTCTTTCGGTTCTTAACCCGTTAAGTTGGTTTTAATTCGCGGATCCCGAAAACTTAAAATCTCGTAAATATTTCAATAGATAATTAAAAACCAGCAATAACATTTATAATACTATCCTAATCTTATAATAGCATTTTTATCATACCGCCCTCAAAACGTAAAAGCCATCCACCGAAAACGATCCCCATAATCGAGGCCTTCACAAAACAACGCACTAATTACTAATAACGCCATTAAAGAAGCGTAAAACCAATGAATTAACTTCGTTATGATACAGTAATAACGGCTGATGGTCGGTTTATTACGAATTTTGCACCTTGCAAGAAAAAAATTGTGCGAGAAACATGATTAGTTGGGATGACTGTTATTCGGCTGTTGTTTTCCTTTTTACCACAATCGTATCGCGTTTAGTGAACAACTGCCGTTATTAATGGCAATTATATTTCGATTTGGCGATGATTCAGAACGATGCGCCGAATATAAAATTTAAACCCTTTTGCATTAATGTAATTATGACGAGGGCTATGCGAGTGAAGTATTATTTGTGAACAACTACGAGGTAGACTCGATACTAAGTCGTCTAGGTAGGTACCAATGCAGTGCCAGATATCGTTCCTTAAACTGAAGTGTTATGCACTTTTGTGTTTTGGGATGAGGGAACTGCAGCTAGTAAAATTACCGCGTCTAAGAGAGCTAACATCAGTTATCTTTGGTGTTGGACGCAGTGCGGCATAGACGTAGAATAATAACTGTCTATCAGTTGTCGTCTCCGCAATACCGCTCTGTCATGGTCAGGCGTATCACTTACCATCAGGTGAGCGTCTTGACCGTCTTGTACATTTTAACTTAAAAAAAAAATCTGGTCAACCACCTGCAATAACTGAACCAGCAAAGAGAAAGCGTACACTGATACTGTTTAACCATGAACCTTGACAGCACGAGGAATTTTAGAAGCGTTGAGAATAGAATTGACCAATTGGCATACATATATTAGTGTTAGGTCCTTGGCAACCCACTCACTTGGTGAAACACAGCACCACGTTGTTTCAGATCGTTTATATAATCGATTCAATCCGATCCCGCAAGGCCATTTGTGTCAATTGCTGCGTCTCCCACCCTTAGAATAATTTCGTTTTTGTCAATTACTATATTATACATTTATGAAGATATTTCCTCATGAGGATCATGTCTTGTAATTTTACTAGTAAATATTATTATAGGCTCTGTATTTATAATGAATTGAAAGGTCGAATCGTTACAAATTAGCCATTAAACCATAAAATTATCGATCATTAAGATCTCAATAAATATTCCGTTGAGCCCTTTGGAAAATCCTGCGTTGACTACCTTATAATTTAATGTTCAATGATTATGTACTGTTCAATAATTAAAGACGTGCCGAGTACGTGGCCCATTAGGTCATGTTTTAACCATTTCAAATTATAATTTAACGAATGCCTAATTGCAAATGGCAATCCGTGGAATCGTTATTTAGTATGTTGACGTGATTGTTTAGTGCGATGGGCTAGGTCGTGCTTGATTTCTATTTGCCTTAACACCATTGCAAATTATTGGTAAAGTAGAGCTCATTAAACGTCCCCAACATGGGGCACGAGCTTACCCGCAAAGGCCTAGTCGTGCACGCGGGCCCAGTGTGGATTGGACTACTTCCCGCACACCCTTGAATTTCTTTGCAGGCGTGTGCAGGTTTCCTCATGGTGTTTTTTTAAGTTCTAGACCAATTTCTAATGAACTATGTGATATAAAAATAATACAAAAAGAGACCCCCATTTCGTGTTCGGGGAGTACGAGCCTCATCGATATCATGGATTAATTGCAAAGAGCAAAGATAAAGTATTGTCGTGTAGCATACACGCCTTATCAACTAACGGTACCAGCCCATTTAAAATCGAGAAAACGGAAAATTGTTGAATAATTTGCGGTCACGATTCGAGGTCCGCCGGGACGTACCTGGAGCCATTGTTGGATGAAGCAGCATGTGGTCCATTGGCGATGAAGAACTGAATGAGTTCACATCGAGTACTACAAAGAAGTGAATTATCCTCACCAATCCCTACAGTATCCCTTCGTTGTTTCGCGTTTCACAACCGGGAACGTGAACTTAACGCGTCGGATTTTTCAAACAGGTAATTCTGCCTGGAGGTGCTGAATAAACTGGAAAATATTGCACAAAGTAACTATATACTATACACGCGTTTTTCCCGTGGGATTGAAACCCTCCTGTCAAGAAACAATGTCAACTTAACATCCAGACCACGAGACCACGAAGTCAATCAGAAGACTGAAGCAATCTAAAAATAACTCAAAATGTAATATTAAACCCTTCATTGTCCATAGTAAATGAGGGAACTTATTTTGTTTTCTGAAGTAATACGGTAATAACAATGATGTAAAAATGCATGGATATGCTCACAAAACAATCGAAAAAAGTTTTCCGAATGCAGTGATAGCACACATACACATATTTTGAATTTCGAACACATTTACCTAAACAAAAGAGTACAAACTGTACTCTCTTCGGCGGTTCGTTTTTGAGGTACGGATGGCGTATCTACCTTTATATATACATAATATCATTGGGTAATAAGTCATATAACTACAGAACAACATAAAAATAAACCTTGAATCCAGTTGCCATCAGAAGATTCAGGGCATTTGGAGCATGAAAATAGATAGCTTATGATCATTTACTTTAATTAAGTATTAAATTTATAGTATATTATAATTGGATATTATATTTCAATATCAAAAACACCTTGCGGATTAGTTAATTACTTTTAGTGTAGTATTTTACGCATTTTAATTTCTGCCCTTTAATTTTAATATCAAACCTTAATAAACCGCAAAATTCCGACATGCACTTGGCTTATTCCAATTTATAAGACAAGCCAGAGTCGTACTTAGAATTTACAAAACTCATAAAGAATTCAACGTTACTCTCCTTCGTAAAAATCCTCTTACTCTATGTCTTATATTTGCAATATTATCTCTTACCCTATAAGAGTAGGCTCGTGCCCCTCGGCAGAGACGTATAAGAACTGATGATGATAATGACGTAGGCAGGAGTTTTTTTCCGTGGCGTGAGGTTAAAAAGGTTCTGGTGACATACCATCGAGCACGGAGTCAGTGTAGCAGGCTTTACAATCATTGAGATGTATGACTGATATAATCAAAATTCAAAAAGCAATTTTAATTTATCTCACTTCAACCTATCGCAGTCCACTGCTGGACATAGGTCGCCCACATTTTGCGCCAGATATCCCGGTCCTCCGCTTTTCAGCGTTCAACGGGCCGGAGGGCGTCCTACGCTACGCTTGCCAAGACGAGTTCTGGAGAGCCCACTGCCACTTCAACTTTTTATTTATATTCATTTTGTATTTACGTGAATTTTGCTTTCCGCGAGACCTAAATCCGGCCCAGTGCCTGGTAGAAAAAATAACGAACTCGTGTCAAGCTCACCAATTGCGATAAAATTGTGTTTTATATTGTGAACTGTAACAGGATAATAGCACTGAGGTGTTGCACGGAACCGCAAGACGAGTATTAACCGTCTATAATTTTATTAAAATACTATAAACCTGAACATCTAGTGTGCAAGTTAGAAGTAATTTCACTTTTATAGGTATGACATTTAGAGCTGAAATTCGCACGATGGTTATTTGTAATATTATCTGAATGTTGAAACAGAGATGATAACTTTGAACAGACGATGCGTAATTGTGGCAATATTTAATGTTATTACTGCCACGCCTGCAAACTAATGTAAAGGTTTGCTCACATTTTGATATAGTTTGTAGTGTGAGACAATGGTATTTTGTATATTTATAGAGGTAAATACGCCACCGTGCCTCAAAAGCGAACAGCCAAAGAGAATACATTTTGTAGTCTTTGTTTAGGTAAATGTACGCTCATTCGAAATATGTGTATGTTGCTGTCATTGCATTCGAACACTTTTTAATGCTAATTTTATTAATTATTACATTTAGTTAATAACGTCCCACTTCTTGAACTGGTCTTCCCGCACATCATTGCTATTGGGAATTTGGTTCGTAGCCCACCACGTGAGCCTAAAGTTTGTGGATTGGCGTACGACTAGCGTGTACGTTGATGACTGAATATTATCTCGAGCCTCTCATATCTACCATCTCACTTAATGAAAAGCGACGATTTAGACGAAGCTGGAGTTTGCACAACCTGAAAGCCAATTCACTTGAAAGGCCCCGGTTACAATTTGTACTTCGTAAGGTACGGTAAGGCATTCATCCCGACTCCTATAAAATTTGTAGACTTCCCTAGGCGATGACACGTCTCTAAAGCTTGGAACCTTCAAGAAAAGAGCGTATTCCTTCCTAAAGGCAAGCAAACGCACCGGACACTTCTGGTGTCTCCGTTGTTCGTGAGCGTTGATGATCACTTTCCATCAGGTGACTCTCTAGCTCGTTTGCACCTATAACATAGAAAAAAAAAAGCTATATAGCTGTGTGAAAAGGCCAGTTCTCTGCAGTAAAACGTTAAAAGCTGTAATTAATTATATTAATAATTTTAAGTACAACGATTTTTTATTTATCTCAAGCATGGCACCGGCCTTTAAAACGTATATTCATGCAAAGGTTTCTTATAATATAATCGAAAATGAGATTCACATCTCTATCTAGGAATAGTAATTTAATATATAATTACAGGTCAACGAAACCATAATTACGTTCTGTTTTTTAATTTATCATTTGTTTATACGAAGCTTTCATTATGTGTACTTAATTGAAATGTCAATTATTCAATATAATAAAGCGATGAATGGATCGCGTATCATTAATGCATTCGCAATTAAACTCATTGGTTACCAAATTATTATTTGTAAGCAAATGAATATAACTTTCAAATACCTCTCCGGTCGAGTAGCGTAAGCTGTGGCATAGCTTGACACAATAGAAAATCTATTGTGTCTGGCGCCTTGAAGGCGTCATTGGCGTTAAAGGGTTAAATTTGATGTGTGCAAGATATATTTTGCAAGGCCTCCTGATGGATGAAGCAACAGGACATATTTTGTTGCGACAGTAAAGTTTTGATATTCAAATTTTTGTTCATAAAAATGCAATCTTCTCATTGCTTTAAACACGAAAGTAGTAGTTAGTTTAGTATTGCCAGACTACACTAGATGAGTAATTATATCTATATTTATGTTTGCGGGCCTTATGGGCGCGAGGCCCCTTGGACTGCGAGGCCGTAGGTCCACTTTGCCCACGCCTTAACCCGCCTCTATAAGCACTGAGTAAGATACGAGATCCTGGATTTGTGGGATCGAATCCCATGGGAATATCACATTTTGGAAGTCACGTTTATTCCCAATTTGGTGAAGATGTTGCAAGCATAATGTCCGTCACAGTACCTTATATCTATTTACCTTGTTTTGATATTTGTTTATAAGTGGTATTCGTTAGGAATACAATATAATTTACGTCAATAAACAAATACCAGTTTCTTGGTTTGTGGTATCGGAAAGGAATAAATAGATCATCACATCAGACAGACATTTAGTTATATAATAATAATAAATAAATATCCACTGACATTCACACAGCGCCATCTAGCCCCAAGTTAAGTTTGAAGCCTGTATTATGGGTACTAAACAACGGATAAACATACATATATACATAGAAAACACCCAGACCATTTCAAACAGACATGTTCATGCACACAAATGTTTGTATTGCCCGGGGATCGAACCCGGAACCATTGGTGTTGCGGCCGACCTCTCAACCGCAACACCAAATAGGTCGTCAAAACCTCGTTGACCTTTGTTTATTATTATTTATTAATTCAATTGTTAATCATCGATGTAACTATAAGTATATAACGGACAAAATAGTGACATTGTACTATGTACTTACATCACTTACAATCAGGTAAATTTAAATATAATTTTCTGCTATTTAATATGTGATGTATAACACTGTAGCAAATTTAAGTGAATAGATGAATATGAATCCGTCCGTACTTTCATACGTCCATGCCTACCTAGTATAAAAAACTCATCAATGTAGTTCCGTTAGCTCTCATAATATAAATAAAAAAAGGAACAATCGACAGCTTCCTCAAGTACAGTAAACCGATCTGATGCGTTCCAGACGCCTACATCTCAAGGGCGAGGGCCACACGCGCATACATTAGTGCAACACTGTATCGTTATAATTGCATCAAGTTACAGACGACGCCATATTCTCATGCGCAGGAGTCCGCCTCCCCGGAGCGGGCACGACCGGACAGAGTTGTACTAAGGGAAAGTTCGAGAAACGTCAGGCTTTTGGTGCTGCGCAGACAGGTATGTTGGTGGTGAGATTTTTAACCGACTCAATACAGATGACGCACAACTTCGATCATTATTTCACAAATGTAGATTGCAGACTAAAATCTGCGCTGTCTGCGTTAGCGCAGGTTGCAGCAAACATTCAATTTGTCTTCGCACACTTTTTGTGCGGAACGGCGTGACGCAGCAATGTCTGCCCGAGAACCTATGGTTCTATTTTCACGGACAATAGAGTGTATGGATAGTCTGCGCTGCCTCTTTGAAATATATTTTTGTAGAGTCTAGTGGCAATGGAATTAAATCTATTTGCCGCTAACTGGTTAATCGTAATGTCATTTACCGACGTCTGCTGAAAAGTCTTAACGCAGACTTATGTAATTTCAGTAGCAGGCTAAGACCTGAGTTTGATGTTGGCAAGCTATCTTTTGCTTGACCCCCTAATGGATGGAGGATACATTTTATTGCGGGAAAAAAATTATACTCTTATATTTATTCATATAAATATACAGACATTCTCATTGTAATTCTTTTCTTTAATATACGAGTGCAGTAGTTAAGTTTATATTGCCTGGTACTTGCTAGCCGGTTTTTTTATTATAAATTGCTAAACAATATGAGTAATTCTATCCTATAATCTATTTTTGTGTTTCCGGGTCTTGGAGGCCCGTTATACTGCGACGCCGGCTTTAGGCAGTGGATCTAATAAAATCTGGGTGGAAATCAGGCTACTAATTTACTTGAATTATGACACCATCGCGACTCTTTACAGTCCAACTTTAAATTTGGTACTCCGGCACAACTTTGATATTAACAGTTTTAAATGGTTTCTATAGTAGTATTTTAAAATTAGTTGAATTGAGGCCCTAGTTGCTGGATTATGATTTTGTAATTCTAAGTCCTAATACGGCCCTGAATGATTTTTATCAATTTAACAAAAGTCAAAAGCATGCTTCGGAAAATAATTTGTCGATGCATTATAATAATTTATAGCTTCATTCCCATCGATTACTAGCACCCATCTCTCGCTTGGCAAATATTATTTTTTATATTAAATCGGTAATAATATCACGTAGTTTATCGATTGTACCGTGGTCCGTATTTAAGTTTATTTATGGCAGAATAATTGGTTGGACATGTGATTAACTTACCCTCCAATTATTCATGCAGGTTTCATTACGATTAAACGCATCATCACTGCAAGCAATTTTAACAAAATAAACAGTGTGCATTTTAAATGATTGCTAAAAGATTGATTTTAAAATAAATTGAGCATTATTATCTCGATAAACTTCCGATAATTTTAAAGGAAATTTAACCAATATACAGAGAATGATCTACCGATAATATTTTGTGTCATGCAAGAGCTTTTTTTATTTTTAAATCATGCAGATTGAGATTTTGGTTGTTCGTAAGTAAAAACTGCGTGAATACAGTTCACACTGTTTTAAAAAAAACAACAAATGTATTAATTACGTACAGCTATATCGTCTGTCATCGTTTTTTCAAGTTATTGATTATAAAGCGGATTTTTAGAGACGACTCCATTAAATCATAGAAATAAATTACGGGTCTTATAAAATGGGATTTATTCGAGGTAGTAATAAAAACATTTACAATATTAATTGTAGATTGCGGTAGGTACTCAAAGCGGCACCCTTAAGAAAAGACCCCAAAAATATATTGATATTAATCTATACAAACACTACAGAACTACTAGAAGAATTATTCCTACCAAAGCCATAAACAACAAATTCGCGCCCAAAACCTTTGACCGCTACAAAATCCAGGGCAGCACAAAGGGCCATACAGTAATTTCGTACCGTTTCAGAACTCGCGCGACTCGCTATCGAGTCGTGACCCCGCGATTGCGCGATGAAGTCATAAATTATATAATGCATTGGAAATTGTTTCTCGCGGTAGATAGCGCAGGCACCTACTAATCGGTTACGGCGCGCCCGGAGCGTCAGCGCAAGATTTATTGCGTCCAGCTTTAGGGATGTGACTCGTATTCAATGATGTAAAAAGTATAGATTCGTTATATGCTCACAAAACAAACGATAAAAGTGTTCCGAATGCAGTGACAGCATACACATATTTTTGGAATGAGCGTACATTTGCCCACAACTGTATTCTCTTTGTATTCGCTTTGGCGGTTTGTTTTTGAGGCACAAGTGGAGTATCTACCTTTATTTGTAGGAATATCATTGCTCGTATTGTATCGATTCTATGAGACTGATCTGACAGCTTTGGATCGTGTGATCAAGTCTGGATCGCCAATTATATGGCGAACCTATCCCTTATGCTGATTGAAGTTAAAAACATTTCTTACGTCCATCGTTCCAGGGTACAATCTTTTCAGCCTATCGAAGCCCATAGGGCTTCCTCACTGTGCGCCAGATTTTCCACTTTTCTCGTCCAGCCTACACCAGCAACCTTTCGCAATTTCTAGGAGCGCGTCCTAATCATTTCGTCTATGGCAGTGTATCTTGAAACAGAATAATAATTATAAAGTAGAATTAGGGGTACGTTACAACTCATCTTTATTTATGTTAAAAGTAAGCGGGACGGTCAGATCGCTTTCCCGGTGAATACGCCTGAAGAATGAAGGATATTAATAAGAATAGGTAGTCATCTTTTTCCGTCAACGCTGCTCTGCGGCCGCCACCAAAGACAAGAGATGTCAGGTCTCTCAAACCCGGTCATTTCCTACCTGCAGTGACCTCATCCCGAAACACAAACGTGCAAAATACCTATATTTCACGGACGACATTTGGCACTACCTTGACGACTCAGCATCGAGTCTACCACCTAGTAAAACGTAATTATTACCCAATTAGCTAGGATAATTATAAAAATATTATTTGCTTTTTCCGATATAAATCAATATTTGCCTCTTTTTTAGCAATCGATCACAGAACACCTCGTCGTGCTCCTGGAGTAGCAAGAAAAATGGACGTGCAGGTACGAATTTGTAACGTTAAGGTGATAAGGCATCATCATCAGCTCATTATACGTTACCACCGAGGGGCCTACCCGTAAAGGGTGTATAGGCCTTAGTCTTCCATGCAGGCCCTGTGCGGATTCAAGCACAACCTATGAATTTCTTCGTGACGTGAGCAGGTTTCCTCACGATGTTTTCCTTCACTAGATAAACGATCGTGTTATACTACCAATGCGCCAGTATCCTTCAGGTTTTTGACAAAACTGAACAAAACCAAAATTCTTGTGCAGTATAATAATTGAAGTCACCTCCGATATAACCAATTGAAAGGCACATTCATCGCTATTAATTCCCTAACTATGTGTTACAGTAATCGATTTATCTTGCGACATCCCTATTCGAGCGATCTCGTTTGCAATGAATCGATTTTGTTGTAGAACCGTCTTTCACAATACCCCGCCAGTGATATAGTGGTACGCCTTATAAGGCAATATGATGGGAGTAAATTATTTTGATGTTCAATAAGATTAATGTGTTTCCTGTTAAGTTTTTAGAGAGGCTATTTGGTAATTTTAATATTAAATGTATCGTGTCGCTTATGTCGAATTTAGATGGCTTGTGTCGTTAATCAGTTTTGGTACAAAAAGCTAAGTGGACATACTTACTCTTTTGATACGAGCCACATACATTACACTTTATTAAGATTGTGGTATTCCACAAGCTATATTTTCGTACGAGATTTTTTGCTTTTGTCACTGGCGGGCTTAATGATTTTTCAGAAATCTCACAACTTGATACTAGGAGATAGACTCGATACTGAGTCGTCTAGGTAAGTACCACCGCACTGCCAGATATCGTCCCGTGAAACAGGTATTATGTACTTCCTCTACATTTGAAACCATAGGCGATCTGCTGTCATCAACAGCACTCTATATGACAAATTGTATTTTTTGCGATTAGTGTCACTCACTTTACCCTTGACCATTTAACCACGAATGCAGTCACAAAAGCGGACCAAAATAGACCAAAACCCAGATACAAACCGAAAAAACTCACTTCATATGTTCACATCACCAGAGTAGCACGTGATTGAGGGATTAATTACGAACTATTAACATTTTTACTCTTTTAATTGACCATAAAGCTTTCATGTCGGTGTCCGTCGCTAATGGTGCGCTCGGTTATTGTACGTCTGTGACAATTTGTAAGAATAAAATGCGCCTGGCTATGCACAACAATTCCTTTGTCTTTTTCTTGTGTAATGATGAACTTATCCATTTTGAGCCTGTTATTCTTTTCACCTGATTGTCCGAAAACTAAGATGATTCCTTGCTTCGCCGTTATAGCGTATGAGACGACAGATTTTCGAATGTGTCATTTTTTAAAAAAATAATTAAGGAATTCCATTGTAACATTTAATTACTTATAACGTTTCATTTTTGTAGGAAATTATTGTAAAGTTACTTGTAGGTATATTACAAAACTCTATAACCAATGATATAAAAAGTTTAAAATAATGACTATCGAGTTTCTCCCCGAAGATCCTACTTATTCCGAAGAGGTGGCAGAATTATAAAAATATAATAATAGCAATTGACGATTCAAAAGATTTAGTTAAAAAAAAATAATAAAGATATTTGGAATTTGAATTTTAGTCCTGCTTGAAAAATACAATAATTGTTACCCAATTCGTTATCTAAAAGTAGTGACCACTGGTCAAACCCAAACCAAACTCCTTCACGCACGGAAATATCTTTGTCGTACCACTTCTCCCCGACAAAGGTTTCCGGGCCACACCCGGCAAGGCCCATTAAACTTTACGAGATCGACAATGGATGTAATTACTTCATCAGTGCTAAATTAACAAACACGCTTCTTGAAACGGGGGCAATAAATCGGCGTTAACGTTTTGGGGATGCCTTGGAGTTAAGTGGGATCGGGTTCTTTGTGCGATGTATTTTATTGGTCTCAATCGTTAATTTTTTCTTATTTTTTCTTCTTTATTAGTCTTCAGGATAAAAAGCCGTTACGCGCTGATATATCAATATGTCAGGCAGTCAGTCACCTTTGAGTTATATATATTAAGACGTACAACTAGCACATATTTGAAAGTAGAGTAAAATATAAACATTTAATTGATTTTGTCTATATTTGATATTAAAAAAAATACTTAAATCTGAATATCGTAATGCTCAGCTCAACTACGGGCCTATTCCACGATAGTTAAAGAGTTTTTCCATAAGCAAAAAAAAACAATAAGTTTTAAATTAAAGTGTATTTAATCATGGGCGAGGGTCAAAAATGGTATTAAACTCAACGATACTTTATCCAAAGAAGTAAGATTTATTAAATCTAGGAAAAAATAAGAAGCAAAAATGTATGTATAAAACAAAACCAAAACGAATCGCGCGTCGACTTAATTATTATCTTCCGTTCGTTAATTAGGTACTAAGGTGTTTACTACCGATCTTAAGTTTCTTTACGACTCTTCTATGCATTTAAGCCATGTTTAAGGGTTAAAGGCAATATAAACGTTAAATATATACTTATTGCAAATGCCTGCAGTCATAAAACTCGCGTCAATATGTTATTTATAAATCTCTTTACGCCTCCATTATAAGCTTACTTGAGTGAAATTCTAATGAATTTACCTAATTACAGTAACTAGTTGTTTGGATATCATTACTGTAATCAGGTTGGCAATAACGATTTTACACTAGTATTTACATACCAGCATTTGAAAGGCTATTTGCTAGTAGTAACCGTAAAGCATTGGAAAGTTAAATAATCACTCACATTTATTGACAATTTTATTATTATTGCTCCCGCGCTGGTGCTCAACAGAGACCCTTAGGTATGTGAAAATAATGCAAAATTTATGTTTGTCTATACTCAATATACGGAATGATGTAGTGGCCAATTTTTCTTTGTTTTAGTTTAATTATCATATTTGAAACTCAAAGAGACAGCTCAAATATACATTTGAATAAGGAAGTCATAACCTAGCGCCGAATTCTGAATTAATTAATTGAATCTATGTCCGATACGATTCTAATTTTATTTCTACGAGTAAAGACCCAATAAAGTCAAGTAATTTACCTGTAGCAATACGCACGTGCATTCAAAGTCTATGTTATACTAACCATAACAATAAATTGGTACATTGGATAAACGCCCAAATTTATTGGCAATTAAACACGAAATTTTAATTAGTTCCAACCAATGTAATGTTGCAGTTAACGCGCCTTAAAAAACGTGTACACTGGAACATTAGCCACGGGCCCTGCGTTACCAATAGTTTCGTAATGAGGGCCTTATTAAATCGACCGTGGGCCAAATAGCTTTCTATCATGTTACAGGAAACATTTGAAACAATATTTTTAATTAAATCTCCCCGTCGTGTTCATAAGTTTGGATAACGACGCAGTTTGTCAGCGTCGACAAGAAAACTGTAAATGAACTGCTATTTCGGTTTTACCAATAACTTACTAAGTTAACATCTATGTTTGCTTGTGTTTATTAGTTTTTGGGTAATTGTGTAGGGCTTATTACTACGGTAAGTGCATAACATTGGTTGTAAGAAAATCGAAAGGAACTGTTTGTTTATCAAAAAATATATCTTCTTTCACTTTTTTTACTCACCTGTAAGTTTTTTTTTATTACAATTATAGGTTCGCGTTTGACGCCGCCTTGCCTGATGTAAAGCACAGACGATGCGTCTAGGATGGAGCACGCTTACCTAGATAAGAACTATTCACTCTAGATTTAAAAATCCTGCCGGAGTTTGTGTTTGCCGAAAAGTATATATGTTTTTTTCGGCAAAACACAAACTCCGGCAGCGAGTTCCACAGATTCGCATTGCGAATAAAAACGAGGTATCAAAACACTTCGTCAGACACTTTGGAATATCCACCGTGTACGGATGGCATCTTGCCGACTGCCCGGTAGTCCGATGTGAAAAAGGGCTTGGTGGAACAAGGTCACGCAGTTCCTGTGCACACTTCCCGAAGTGTAAACGGTAGAAAACCGAGAGTCTTGCGACTCTACGCCGGTGTTCAAGGCTTTGCAGCCGACTCTCGACCAGGGAGTCGTTTCCAATTAATATGGCACGCCTCTAGATCGACTTTAGAGCTTTCAACTGATTCTTGGCTGCTACGTCCCAAAGATTAGAACAATATTCCATACAAGCTCTCACATGCGCTTTATGGAGAGCAAAATGTACATAGACTTGTAGTTTATGAATTTAAAGTTATCCATGTACAGGCAGGGTCCATAAATTTTCTTTATAATTTGTAAGTTCATCTGTGTAATACTACGAAACGCAATAAATAAATAATTTATAATATTGTTAGTTTTTCTATAATATTATTGGTAAACATTTGTCCACCATCTCGCCGACGTTATCTATGGGACGGGGCAAATTAAAAAAAAACTAATAATTTTATTTACTGCTGTCGTGTAAAGGACTAGACTATTTCCAGAACAGATCTGCAGGCTTAAGGCGAATCCAAACTCCATGTTCATTAGCAGGCCGTTTCACACATTTAAAAGCGAAGCGTCCCTTTAATAAGCACTTAAAATATAAAAGCATGGAATCCCAATTAGCGGAGATAGAATTGTATAGGATAAGATTAAGTTCCAGGCAATGTACACTGTATGTAGCACAAAAAGTCCTCTAATTGAATTAAAAACTGCGATTTATTATATTTCTTATGTCAATGAGTTCATTCCAACGACCCATTGGTGTAATGGTTGAGACCGGCCACTACACCAAGGCTTCCGGGTTCGATCCAAACAGTTGTGGCAGTACAAACATTTGTGTCAGGACCGAGAAAATTGGCGCTCTAACATAACTGCCTATACTTCAGAGGCAAAGTCAAAATCCTTTTATTCAATTTGGGCTTATCAGCACTTATGAACATAGGAGAAAGAAAAATAATATATTGAAATTACTAAAAATAAAACACCAATACTAGCTTTGCGACTAAGGCGTGAACTTTATTTATTTGTATCATAGATCTTGTAGTAAGTCAAGTAAATAACAACCTATTCTATTTAGAACCGAACATTACAAAAATCTTTCATTATCGACAGCATGGCTGCCTATATAAAGGGAGCGAACCAAGGTGCGTTCAATCGAATGCGGCAATATACAAAGAAAACAACGTTGGCCCGTCACATAATTATCCCTCGGTCCTTAATACACACACATGTATAGCAGTGTTGCCATCTTAGCCCTTTTGTGGCTAGATCTAGCACTTTTAAGTATAGATGAACTCTTTTTATAGATGAAAGGGCAATTTAGTCTTTTTCACTGTTAGAAAATATTACCAAATTATGAAAAGTTACCGACATGCTTAACAAGTACTTTTTTGCGTTTTCATCGACCGTGATGACGTTTTTTAGACGCTCTAAAAAGCGCTTCCATGACATGATTATTTCAGCATTTTTAGAACAGAAAATCTTTTGATGCTCAATCCCTTTTTAACTTCTAAAAAGCCCTTTTTATAAAACTAAGTTGGCAACACTGATGTAAGGCGAGGTACGCAATTAGGCTTCCTCACACCTTTTCTGCCCACTGTCCGAGTGTCATTGAATTTTATCGCGCAATTACACCCAATAAAATCAAGAGCCGCCATGCGAGCTTCGACATTTTTGGCATAACTCCGTCTAGAACTTAAGTCCTATTAGCAACTTAAACTGACCACAGTGCATAACTTTTTGCCTTATTAAAACCAATCATAGTACTTCACTGTCAGCGGGTAACCTTTACAAATTGCGTCTATAAATAACCAATAGAAATTATTGTACGTTGCACCACGACTTCATGGGATAGCAATTTAGTGCGATGGTGTCTATGGGCTCTGCAGACATTAGCCACTCGGAGTTATGACGCGGTCATCAGTCTATTGTTGAGTTATAACTTATTTAAGTTGACCGGGTTTAGGGATTGCTGTGTAAAGTCTTGCAGAATAATGTATTATTATGTAATCAATGGCTCTAACGTCTTTATCATTGCTAAAGCATAGATTCACATTTTTCTTTCAGACTTTAATTATGTAAAGTCTTAAATCACTAAAAGATGGAATTTGAATCACGTAGTAACAGTTGTACGCTCTATAATACTTGTAATAACTTGATTTAACAAAAGAATGATTAAGATTTTCTTGCGGACTGTTCTGAAAACTACCTACCTAGCAGTGGTAAATTCATGTAAAAGATTAACTTGAACAAAGATAAATAATAAAAAAATAAATAAATATCCACTTAACTGACATTCACACAGCGCACATCCCAAACTAAGCATTACCCTGTAATATTGGCATTAAACAACGGATAAACATAACCAACTTATATACTTTTTTTAAAATAAATACACAAAATACAAACATACATGTTCTTGCACACAAATATTTGTACAACCAGGGATCGAACCCGGATCCCTTGGTATAATAGCCGACGTCGCACCCATTACACCAAATGAGTTGTCGAATATTGAGAACTAGTTTTGAGTTTCAATGTCAAAATATAACTTATAAATATAGCAAAAAAAAAGGCTTAAATGACAAAAATAAAGCCATAATGAAATTATATAGCTGAAAAACCTACTTTTTTAACCTTAGGTACATATTTACTTAGAAAAAAAATCTTATTATTATGCACAACGTGATGATCTTCAAATCCAAATCCTTAAAATATCATCATCAGAGAGCCGTGGAATCCACTGCGAGCCTTTTATGACGTCTGTCAATGAAGCGTTTTAAACTATTACCCGCCTAGTTGAGAGCATATTGGCCTTTATATAAAATAGTTTTCCCAACCATGTATAGACTTTGTAATTATATTTATACGAGCAGTATACAGTAGTTCAACAGCGCTGTAAAGGCTGGATACACATTAATTACAATCACACGAGCAATTAGGAATGTTGTGTTAGAAACGTTTTAGTTCACTATTTGAATTTTAAATTTCACGAGCTTAACTTATTGTCGACAACCCGACTTAATTCTATGTTCAACAAGAATGGTCTCAGCCGTTCATTTATAAAATGGAAATTATAGAACTGTCTCTCTCTCAACCTATCGCAGTCCACTGCTGGACATAGGTCTCCCCCATTTCGCGCCAGATATCCCAGTCCTGTCTAGTCTGTCTAGTTTAATATTAATAAATCAATAAAATAAAAGTTTTAATATTATATGATTAAGCAATAAAATACCATTATGTGATAATAGTGATATTTTTTACTTGTATATATTTATTGCAACCAATAGCTACTCTGTGCGGGAATTTTTTTTTTACTGAACTGCCCTCCTAACGAAGAGTGCAATAAGTTGGGTTTTGGGCAAATTGACCTTCTAAAAATTTATTTATACATTATGAAAACAAAACCCGACTTATTGCACTCTTCCCTAGGAGGGTAGTAAAGTGGGATGATGATGATGATAAAATTAGAATACTTTTGTTACGGGCTTCGAAATTCACGCTAAGCCGGGTAGTATCGTAGGATGGTCGATTTAAAACCCATCAATTCACAATGGGCCTGCATTGTATTGTGACTTCACTACAGTACTTTCAGTATGGAAAGGCCTGTGCTCAGCCTACAGTAGATATTATGGGTTGATGATAATGTTATGTGGTCATTAGTTACTGATTATATATTGTTTAATTTTGTTCAAGTTATTCGCTAAATTTGCTAGATGGCGCTGTCAGTCTCTGTCTGTATAAATAAATAAAAAATAAAAATATTTGGTATGTAAGTGAACACATGTAACGACACCATATGAATTGGAGCAAAAGTCGGAGAGGTCGCATATCTCAGTATCGGAGTTGCACGCCGTGTGGGCAAACAATCGGCCGACACGATCGTATCGGCGACACGACAGCCCACAGTCCCTACCACGGACCTGTGTCAGAATAGACCCTTGTAATATTAAAAATAACCTCGAACCTGGCATCATTCGAAGCTTATTAAGCACCTTCACCCTTAGTTTTCTTTTCTATTCATATTATTACTCAATATATTAAGTCCTAGTCTATGCAAATATAATGCAATATAATATAAATGCCAACCTGCAGTTGCTGAAACCCAGTATCGCTCCTATATGCGACGTTGCTAACAAATTTATTCCCCTACCAAATGGCCCATTAAAACATTCACAATTACATGAAACGATCCATTATCCTTAGAGCAATAAGGAAGTGAGGAATTTACTCGTCGTCGCCGCAACTTCATTTAGTATTAGAAGTAGATATGTATTACACATTAACACATTGTCGATAGAAATATATCAGCTTCTTAACCCTAAACACTTAAAAATAAATAATAATAATCTTTATTGCACAAAGAAAAAGAAAAACACAATACACGGAGGAACAGAACAGTAGTACAATTAAGGCGGTCTTATAGCTATAAAGCAATCTCTTCCAGGCAAACTTCGAGAGAGGAAAATATATATAAATTGTAGAAAAAACTGAGTCAAATATTGTGCAAGTTAGAAAAAATAAAAGACGAAAAACAATCAAATACATACAATAATATAATAGATCAATTTACATACCATACATATTATTCAATAGAGACAGAAAGGAGTACAAAAGATTAAGTCAAGGACGAGTCAGAGACAAGAAGTGAGTTTTAACACGGGATTTGAAAATAGGTAAGGATTGAGATTCACGAATGGACATGGGAAGGGAATTCCAAAGGTGAATTGAGCGGACAACAAAGGATTTCGAAACTAGAAGAATGAGGAGGAACACTTAGATGAAGTTTACGGCAAGATCGAGGATTAGCACTCATTGTGGTTGAAAGGAAATTAAATTGAAGTTTAAGGTAAGGAGGTGAACAAGGATTAAATAAAATGGAGTAAAGAAGTGAAAGGATGTGAAGATCGCGACGACGACGTATTGTTAACCAATTTAATTGAGCACGGAATTGTGAGACATGGTCAAATTTACGCAGGCCAAAAATGATACGAATGCAAAAATTATGAAGATGCTCAAGTTTGTTCAGGTAAGCTTCACTAATGTCTGGATAGCAACAGTACGATTTGGTAGGAATCGGCAAGAAACTACGGAGTCTACAGATAGAACTTGCTGAAGCATACACTTTCCTGCTCACCTCACCAATCTGTTTATCCCAGGACAAAGTACTGTCAATGAAAAGACCCAGATTCTTCACGACTTTACTGTAAGGTACATGAATTCCATCGAACAGAATTGCTGGCATTGTATACCAATTTACGCGTGAAACCAACCCCGAGCTGCCGATGACAATGATTAGGGTCTTGTTAGGATTAACCTTAAGGCCAAAAGCCTTACTCCACTCCAAAACTCGGGCTTAGTCAGCATTTAGGGCCTGCACAACTTCGTGAATATAATCAAGGCAACCCTGTGAATAAATTTGAAGATCGTCTGCATATAGGTGGTAGAAAGAGGATAGATTATGAGTAATTGTATTAATAAAAATAGAAAAAGAAGAATAATTAAAACCTAAAAATATAATTAAACGAAGTCTCTTTCGGCAAGGTTCCGAAAATACTGGCAGCGTTACCCCTTTGGATTGCCAGACTGATTCTTTGTCCAAGGTAGCTGCTAGATCATCGGTCACCTGTGATGTCGACTAACCTTTTCGATTAACCTTCTTAATAGGGATGATGACAATTTTTGTTTCTGTTATTATATCGATGGACCGCATAATAATAGAAACATTGGTTGAAAAATTACTCCGTTAACATTAAAACTCACAGAGATTTTCCAATTCTAAAAACACATTAATGGACTTTCCCAAAAACGCTTCATACAAATAGCTACTCAGTTATGACGTCACGCATCAGTAATTAGTATGCATAGTTTGTGAATTTTGTACTACAACTATATTAAATGTTGCGTTTACTAAAACGGTTTCATAGAAAAAGTTGCTTTAAATTGTATGTGTTATCCTTTTGTTAACAATTTTTTGAAAATTAATGTACTTTAAAAATGGACGCCCATCTAACTTTGAAGACTAATAAAATTCATAAAACATGAGTTTTAGAGCTGAGAGTAAGCGCATCGTTATATTTAACCCAGATTTGTAATAATATGAAATTATTCTTACGATTTCAGGACCCAGTCATCATGCCTATTATATTTGAAACATCAACGCCACCGATAAACTCAAGTACAAAACTCCTCAATACACTCGTGGGCTTACTATCATCATCAGCTCATTAAATCTCCCCACCGAGGGGCACGAGCCTACCCGTAAGAGTCGTCCACGCGGGCCCAGTGTGGATTGGCCGATTTCACGCATAACTCTTGAATCTCTTCGTAGACGTGCGCGGGTTACCTCACGATGTTTTTCTCCACCGTAAGAGCGTCGGATCAATGTACTTATTATACATAATTCCAAATATTCGAAAAGATATTGATACGTGCCGGAATTTGAACCTGCGCCTTTCAGATCGGAAAGCAACAGTCCACACCAATGAGCCACCGACACATGGTTAATAAATAAAAAAACCTTTATTCAATATAGGTCCATAAAGAACACATTAATGTCAAATTGTATGTGCCCCTGATTAAGATTGTAGTTTTCTACTTAGAATAAAATAGCTTGAAATTTTGTAGTTACAACCCATCTGGTGTAATGGTTGAGACATCGGTTATAACACCAAGGGTTCCGGGTTCGTTCACCGGACAGCACAAACATTTGTGTACATAAAAATGACTGTTTGTGTTGGTCTGGGTGTTTTCTATGTATAACATGTACTTATACATTTATAAAAAAACTAAATAAATATTTTTTCGGTTGTTTAGTATCCATATTACAGGCTGCTTAGTTTGCGGCTATATGACGCTGTGTGAATGTCAATGGATATTTATTATTATTTACCTTCTAAGGTAGTTTTGTCAGAATACTAAAAAAGGTGCTAGACTCGGCTCTGAATCGTCTAGATACCACAGTACCAATTATTATCATCCCGTAAAATAGAAGTGTTTTCCACTTCAGTGTTTCGGGAGGAGGGCACTGTATCTAATAGAATTACCGAAATAAGGTGTCGCATGGAGCCCGGGCAGTTATATAGTTAACAAGCCCAGAATTCAGTCTTTTCTTCTGCTTGAAATTTCTGTTATTATTTTGTTTCGTTTTCCATTAGTAATGGTTCCGCGACGTAGTGAGGTTAACGAGCGCACAGAGGTCGCTTTCGGCGTTCAGCAACAGATAGTGCATGCTCAGTTACGGCTCGTAATGGCTCATAGCGCCTGTAACGGTCGTGACTAGCGACGGATCGCATTGCTTTTAAAATCGAAAGTTGAGCGCATTTCGGCAAGGGAGCAACATTAATAAATAAATTAACATGGTGACTAAACATACTTATATTTTTTTGTAATACATACATATTAAACATTGAAACACCATACCAAAACAGACATGTTTGCACACAAATGTTTGTACTACCCGGGAATCGAACCCGGAACCCTTGGTGTAGTAGCCGACGTCTCAACCATTACACCGTCAAAAATTGTGTTCAGTTCTTGCTCCCACGCACATAGACATAACAGGCTTCTTTTTAAATGCTTGCATTGTTATGTATCCATGTTCTATTATCTGTTTTTATTTTGTCTCTTAATGAGAGAAAATAAAAACAGTGTCATGTACTGGATATTTATGTCATATTAATAAATTGTTCTTCTGGGAATCATAACAAAAAATTGTTTTATTTATCTATTGTTGTCTCTCCATCTTTTTAACCTATCACAGTCCACTGCTTGCCATAAGTATCCCCCATTTTAGGCTTGACCAGCGACCTTTTAATCTTCGATCCATCGGGCTAAAAAGTGTCCTAAGCTACGTTTGCAAAGACACGGTCTGTACTACTAAACTTGTCTGATCCAAAAGCAGCTAACATGCTGGACCACCATTATACAACCTCTGACATGGTACGAATAGGTATATTGTTACGATCGCCACAGTGACATCCGTAACGACGGCTTACATTGCTTCTTGTCAACAGTCAGGTGATTCAGCCTGCAATAATTCAAGCAGCAGTCTACTACGTGGTATATTTGATACTGAGTCATCTAGGTTTACATACCTACACCAATGATGTAAAAAAGTATGGATTCGTGACATGCTCACAAAACAATCGAAAAAAGTGTTCCGAATGCAGTGACAGCACACATTCATATATTTCGAATTTCGAACACAATTACCTAAACAAAAGAGTACAAACTGTACTCTCTTCGGCGGTTCGTTTTTAAGGCACGGATGGCGTATCTACCTTTATATATACAGAATATCATTGACCTACACTCTCTCCCTTAACTCTGTTAAAGATTACAGAGCTTGTTTTGGATTTGTTATGGGTATTGCTAAGGTCAGAATAAGGTACCGATACAGATAATCTTACACATGTCACTTCAAGTAAAATGTCATTATCTACGTCTGGTTGATTTATTGGTTTGCCAACAAGTTTTGCGAGCTAACATCGTATATAATACCCGCACTCAAAGTATAACACTATAAACTATTTTTGACATAAATTTTCGCTGTTATTTGTCATTTAGTCGGAAGCGTGTTTAGCCGGTCTCCATTAGATAGCGTGTCTAGTGACGCGGGGCGATAAATAGCGAACAGTATTGTATATTACTTTAACTTTAATTTTACCGGGATTTAAGGAGTCTTATATACCTTTTTGGGACCACTTACATGCAATGATCCAAAGCGACTTATTACTCACAGAAGTATTATACTCTACAGGATTTTAAAATATAAGTGGGTTCAATGTGACCGTCAAGAGCCTTCAGAAAGACCGATAAAACACTACATGCAGAATAAAGGATCACAAATGAGATGATCAGAAAAAGTATGAAAAAAGAAACAGTGACAAAAGCTGTGTATAAGCAACCTAACACTGTCTCAGTTGACGGGAGAAAGGCGTGTTGACGGAAAAGAATGACAGATACTGTTATTAATTTCCATTTTCCACCAACACTGCCTATCATAGTCAGGCGTATCACTTACCACCAGGAGAGCGAACTAATCGTCCCGTCCACTTTATGACAAATCATTAATCATCATCATTACAGCCTAATATCTAATGACGACCCATTTGGTGTTGCGGTTGAGAGGTCGGCCGCAACACTAAGGGTTCCGGGTTCGATTCCCGGGCAGTACAAACATTTGTGTGCTGAACATGTCTGTTTGTAATGGTCTGGGTGTTTTCTATGTATAAATATGTATGTATTTACAAAAAAAATGTATACATGTATGTTTATCCGTTGTTTAGTACTCATAATACAGGCTTCACGCTTAACTTGGGGCTAGATGGCGCGTGAATGTCAGTGGATATTTATTTATATTTATTTATCTCTACCGCTGAACGAAGGCCTCTCCCAATGATATCCACGCGGGACGATCCCTAGCAGTTCACATCAATCTGCTACCCGCCACCTTAACCAGGTCATCCATCCATCTGTAAGATCATTTTTCTGTCGTTTTGTTTTCCGTTACGTGGACGCTACTTGAGAACCTTTCCGCCCCATCGGCCATCGGTTCTACGCACAATGTACCCCGCCCATTGCCACTTCAACTCTAATTCTCTGGGCTATGTCGGTCACCCTAGTTCTCTTACGGATATCCTCGTTTCGGATTTTATCGCGTAGGAAAACACCTTACATAGCCCTTTCCATAGCACGCTGAGCAACCTTGAGTCTGTTCAAGAGGCCCTTAGTGAGCGACCACAAATCATTGTTTATGACATATAAAAAGCTAAACGGTAAATGCTATTCCGCGCATCTTACGTACAGTGCAAGCACCCTTATCTAGTTGGTGGGAGTAACAACGCAAGGTGGACGTCGAGCTACGTTGCGTGGGGACACAGTGGGATGTACCTGTTTCTCACTAATGAGATGTCCAATGAAATTTTACGACTAATTTATAACTTGCCAGTCGATCGTCGCCTCTGTTGACACATTAATGTAGGGTTAGTACGCACTGGAAACAGTAAAAATCAAATAAGATACCGAACATCTGTCTCTCGTGTCGCATTGATAGAAAAAAAAAATCTAATTTACTATTTTATACTTTCATAGAATAATTCTACAATCACATAACTATGTATCAATTATTGGACTCCTTTTATGCTGTTCTGTCACGCAAGCGTATCACTTACCTTCAGATAAGCGTAATAGCCGTCCTAGACACAGTAGGTAATAATAAAACATAAGACACCGAGTGTCCATTTATTTATAGTACAGCAGTATTACGAAACATCTTTGAAACCCTCTGCTCGTTTGCCTATGAAATAAAAATTATAACCTTCAGATTAAACCCTAAGTATTACCCTTATTAGACAAGAGTTACAATCCGTTAAATTCGATGGAATCTAAACCATGTTGAAATTCGCAATGTTAATCTGTTTTTTCGGAAACATAATTTATAAATGTTTCCATATATCAACGTGTTGAAACCAGTTTTCCAACTTTAAGCGTAATCTTAATGTGACGGTGTCAATTACACTCCAATAAACAGGTAAAGAGTTAAATTTGTATGACACATTTTGTGCTAACCCCTCGCAATATTTTGTGATAATTATGCAAAACCATTAAGGTTGAGCGATTTATTTTAAAAAGATATTAAAATTCTAATGTGTGTATAAAAGCATCTCCTTTAGTAAATAGTGGCTAGTCAGGTATTAAACATAATTGACTAAAAGACAATAAATGTTAAAAGTAATTTCAACAATATAACTCAAAAAGCTTTAACTCAATATACATTTCGATGGAATTAAAATTTATCGTTAACTGGCTTAGCACAGTTATTGACACTCGAACTCATAAAATGCTTAATATACGAGCACTTCACATTCTAATTCAATTATTTTAAATGGCCTCCGTACAGTGAAATTAATTAATAGTATTTTAAACCAAAATTTGTTGTCAATTTATTATAATTCATGGTTCGAATTGTATCGTAAAATATCAGTGTAAATAGTTATATGCTTTTATACGTTTTAGTGTCTGGTAACGGCATATTAGAATACATAAAATAATGGTCTCCACGCGTGGCAATTGTATTCTGAACAGGTACTAAAACAGACGGCTTATCTGCCTGTCGAGTTTCTAGAATAATATGGCAAAATCCTTCAATTTGCTCGAGGGTTCACCTGATCCACTGGACGGTTATAAGTTTAACCCTTTGATTAATCTAGATTACAATAGATTTTCTATGTGGTCTAGATTCCCAGCGATCAATAGGGTAAATGTACCATTTCGATCTTTTAAAGTTTTCAATACCTTTTTTTAGAGAGGCATCCTGAATTAAATACTTTTTCGGGATGATGCCACAGTTTTGTCGGAAAATAGACGGTGAGAGTTTCACTTGTGTTTAACACACTCATTAAGCCTGTTTATCTAAATAAAAATACTCAACATTCTGTAATGACAAGATACAATATAAATATCGCCCAGCATTAAAGAACTAAACGAATCCCAAGCTGAGAAACGATAATTACAACAGTTGGATTTAATTCGAACCATTCATTAGTGCAGGTTTAAAAATAAAATCACATACCAAGCTCTTATACTAATGGCCAATCAGTTACGGATACAAATGACAAAATAAACATTTTAAGGGTGTCCGAATGTGTCTAAAAATACCCCATAAATGAGTGGTGCTACTCTAAATTGCGTATTTCCCTTGGGAAATAGTCTGTGTCTACTTGGGTGGCTCATATTTTGTATTACTTTGTCCATAGTTTGTTTAGGTGCGTTTATTGGTTTTATTTATTTGATTGGTTCACACATTCAATTTTCAATCAGTTAGGAGAAATATGCGAATAGTGAACATTTTATTATAAAGGTATAACTTTTACCATAACAATGCTAACTGCTACGATGTTAATGTCCACTGCTGGACAAAATGGATTTTCAACAATGTGTTACTTTAGATGCGAAATATTGATCATTATAATTTAAAAAAAAGTGCAAATTAAATTTTTCCCCATAGAAAAATAATGCGTCCGCTAAACTTCAAACAATTCAAAATTAAAAGCTCAAGTATCAAACTGCTCCCATACAATTAATACCAGTCCATGACTCCAAAAATATCCAAAACTTACGGTAACACGCCACGGTATTTCTCAAGGGAAATCGACGGAGTGTTGCCACACCTTGGGTGGCGAGTCATCTCTAATTTATTAGCGGGTTAAATTTGTAATTAAGTCCCGCCCATGTTTTAATATCAGTGGTCCGGCTAATGTTTCGCTTTAATACGTGTGCCGACGGTGTTGGTGCGCTTTTTATCGTTGCTTATATCTAATGCTCGCTTTATATCAACTTCACGTACTGATGTTACTTGTAGTTTTGACATTTTTATTTCTAAATACTTTTTTTTCGGGTAATTATCTGTGACTGTGTTTTTTTTTAAATAGCCAGTATCGAATGTCGACATTGAAATCAATTTTCTTCGCCTCTATTTCTTTTTGTTCTGGGCTAACGAGTGAGTCATTAAAAATTCTGCATTCAGGGACTTGGATTTTTTTCCTAATTTTATGGCTGCTAACGCATTTTCCACGATTCCACCAATCTCTCAATGGGATTCTATGTCTACCGGATGGATAGTAGTAATTCTTGGAAATTGAAATATCGTGCGCGACTAAAAATATATAAGCTACAAGTCAGCAATAATGTTTAGTACGATTTTCTTTTTCTCCGAATCGGTCTTTACCGTTATACGGCAGAATGATTAACGGGTTAAAGAGGTTAGATTGAGTCTTAAAAGGAGGCAAAACATCCCTTATTCCGTCATTTCAATTATTTTGAAGGTTAATTTAATAAAGCGCATAACCTTTTTATGTGTTTTCTTCTGACCATACCAACGTTTGTGCGTACAGAATTATCAAACATAATATCTCCTTACTCCTATGAGTGTAATTACTGAAAACGGGCTTTGGCTCTCTGCTCGTAGAACGGCCTATGATAAGAGCCCGTTATTACAGTTTACATGTATATCCAAAAAATATTAACTCTAAAATATAGGCACATAATCATACATTGCAATTTATTCTTCCAACCAACCTCTTATGTCTCCCTTTAGGGCGCAACCCTGTCACATAGCATGGTTATAGGGACATAGGGCCGCTTGTTTCTATTAACAAAAACAACAAAAACTGCGTGCAACTGGCAACTTGCTCTGACTTTCAAAAAATAATCAGTCCTACCTACCTACATAGCAAGAAATAATCCTAAAAAATAAACTTAACCGAATTGCATGACGGGCTTTAATTGAATGAAATCAATTACAAAATACGGATGAATAATAATAAAAAAATACTGAATTTGCCATAGAGATTTGGCCAAAAATAAAAAGGCGTCAATCACGGAGGCGTCAATGCGTAAACTGCACCATACTATTAAACTAAAGAAAATAAAACTGGCCACTTACGATCTTGTCCACGGAACCAAGTAACGACTAGTGACAGATAAATAAACTTTATACTTCGACCATTGTCTGTGAATAATGCTGATTGGTTCGCTCCATCGGGAGACGGGAAGGTGCGTCATATTTATTTTTATGGCAAATGTTTGTACCGACAGCTGGTCCCTGTGCGATTCATTATTCGAATGCACCGACTTTATTTGTGATAGTTGGGCCCACATTGAATTAAAGGTATTAGGTTGTCCTTATTATAGACTCGATACTGAGTCAATTAGGCATGTACCAACACAGTGCCAGATATCATCCCGTGAAATAAGAGTGTTTTGCACTTTTGTGTGTCGGGATGAGGGCACTGTAGCTAGTAAAGTTATAGGGTGCAAGATACCTAACTTCTATTGTCTCGGGTGTCGGGTGCAGTGCGGCATTGATGGAGAATAATAACTGTTTAAAAGTTGTTAACCCTTTGTCCGCCAGAGATGCCTTTATGACATCACAAACAATAGCTTTTCCATTATGTCTGCAATCCTGTCGGTCAAGGGGTTAACAGTTATTGGTCTCAATCAATGCCGTTGTCCACAACTCGTTTGCTGTAACACATTGGTGTGCGCACCATATATGTAAATAAGCATGCATACCCAATGCGTAAATACAACACGGAAAATCACCAACATATTAAATGACTTCCACCTATCGACCCATTATCCTCTACAGATTTGAAACCATAGGCGATCTGCTCTCAACAACAGCACTTTATTTGACAATAATAATAAATAAATAATATCCACTGACATTCATACAGCGCCATCTAGCCCCAAGTTAAGTGTGAGCCTGTATTATGGGTACTAAATAACGGATAACTTTTTTTGGAAATACATGCATATTTTACATAGAAAACACCCAGACCATTACAAACAGACATGTTCATGCACACAAATGTTTGTACTGCACGGGGATCGAACCCGGAACCCTTGGTGTCGCAGTCAACGTCTCAACCGCTACACCAAATGGGTCGTCATAATGTAAATTATGTTCACCATTATGCATAGCAAACGAGATTAAAATTAACAAAATGGTGAGATCAGGGTGTGCGTTATAAAGCTTTTTAATAAAATCTATTTCATCAGAATATTTTTTCCCTAGTTTTTCAATAAACGAAATAATGGATAACTTAAGCACAAACGAGATTTGTAAAGAATTCGCTGAGTAATTAATATTACGTCAGTATAGCTATGAGTTATTATGAGACACGTTCATGATTCATAGTGACATATCACAAAAGTATTTTTTATGTACTCCCACTGCCGCACTATTGCAATTCCGCATACTCAATGCACGCGACGCAATAACTGTATTAATTTAGTTACACAATGCAAGTTAAAAAACAGGACAATATACCAGGTGGTATTAAAGTTTATTGCATTAGTATGATAATTGACAACGCTTGTTATCTTTGAAATATATCTTTAACTTAAGAATTTGCTTTGTGACTGACAACGAGTTATTTTGAATTTATAATGGCAAGTGTTTATTTAAAAGAATATGTACCTAATACTTTACAATTACTATAGCTTCTTTAAGAGCCCGTGAAAGACCACTGCTAAAACTGGGCCTTGTCACCAAATGTGAAAGGTTTTGCCATAATCTTTTTCACTTCGTAGTTGGTTAGTACCTGTAAAAGGTTACGTGCACAAATGGAGCTTGCTGCCATTTCTTGATTAAATGTTTATCCCTAAGTGGTAAAAATGGTATTCTAATATTCTGCCGTAACTTCACAACTTCACAATTACAAAATTGTGATTGGGAAGACGTAATCGAATTGATTAATTAATCATTCTATTGCATCATGAAAAAAATACTTTGCTGAGTACTTATATGTTGAACCATTGTTGTTTTTTTAACAATTCCTTTTGTTTTCCATTTTTCTAAGTTTAATGTTTTCTTCTGTATAGTTATAGATGTTTATAGGGGATATAAAAGACTAAATAAAAATTGAGGATTTAGTATAATCATCGTTCAGCACAATCGATTAACACCCTTGCAAGTTAAATAACTATCGCAATGGCCAGTTAACTTAAGGGTGACATAAAAATAATATCTCATCGTTATCATCATATATATATCTATCCATGATCTTTAAAATGAACTATACGTTAGCTAGCTAGTACTTTAGTATATTTATTTTATCTGTGCTAGTACGCTTACTTACTTAATGAAAAGGAAATCAGAAACTGATGGATGATTCACCTTCAATGCTGCCCTGCACCCGTCAAGATGACAGATTTAAGGTGTCTTATACCAGCTACAGTACCCTCATCCCGAAACACAAAAGTGCATAACACTCCCATTTCGAAACGATATCTGGAACAGCGCTGCGTGACGATGATAATGACATCTTCGGATTGAGATCGTAACACTGACTGCATCTTGAGTTTCCTACTAGATTGTAGTCTAAAACATCGTGAGGAAACCTTTGGACGCCTGCGAAGAGATTCAAAGGTTGTTCATGAAGTCATCCATTGCGCACTGGGCTCGCGTGGACGACTAAGGCCTATATATATATCCACGTATGGATAGGCTCATGCCCCTCGGTGAGGACATTTAATGAGCTGACGAGACGATGATGATTTAGTTTAAAAAAGTATGATTGAATTCAAAAGTTATAAATCGAAAGAGTTCTTTAGATACTAGAATCCTTGTCATTGACCCTCAAAGTGATCATTTTGAATTCAGAGCTTATCCCACATTATTACGCAACACATCAGCCCATATTTAAATTGAGATATCTATAGCGAAAATATTATCACGGGCCGAAACATGACTGTATTCCAGATGTTATGGCCTCATCTATATTCGAACGAAGCCCGACATATGATATTCTTAACCTGACTAAACAATACTATCGACTTTGCATTCGATATAAGTACTCGACATTTGCGGAGCGTCGGTGTCTCAATGGTGTGGACTGTCGCCCCCTACCGGTAGGGCTGAGGTTCAAACCCCGCCACGTACCAATGTGTTTTCGAATTCTCGACATTATATGGACGTTAATCCGACGTTCTTACCGTGAAGAAAAACATCGTGAGGAAACCTGCGCACGCCTGCGAAGAAATTCAAAGGTTGTGCGTGAAGTCGGCCGACCCGCACTGGGCCGCGTGGACGACTAAGGCCTAAACACCCATACGTGTAGGCTCGTGCCCCTCGGTGGGGACATTTAATGAGCTGATGATGACTCGATATTTGCCTCCGTGATATGGTGGGTACATTCCGGCTTAGTAATGGTCTGGTGGTCGTGGGTACGAATACCGCGGGGAATAATCTCTTTTTCTTTTCAGTTTGGTTAGGTTAGGCTGAATCCCCCGATTGCCTTAAGGAGAGATGATTCAGTGCTTCGTTGGGCATGTTATACATGTCGTCACAACTTAGGTAAGTAGTGACGAGCACAAGAGACATAATGTTGTTCTTTTGTGGCTTACATAGAGGGACTACTACATAAAGCCTTTTGGCATAAATCTCAAGCGTTTTCGAACGCTGTATTATTTGGGAGCACCCCGAATCATAGGAAAGTAACTTTGCTTTTTTGTTCCTAGTTTGGTGAGGATATTGTAGACTTAATCACCTCACTGACCTCACACAGGTGGTGAGTTACGGCCTACTGCCCTATAGCTATGCGCGGTAAGGCCTGTGCCCCACAATGGGCCGTTGAAGATAAAAACCCCTATTCAGGATGCACGCAATCGCAACGATTCCTTTCCACAATCGATAATCGACAGCAATGGTACAAAGAAGCGAGATACCGATCTCGGACGTACCGCTCCGATGCATCGATACGCATTGCAATCTGACTTTGACAAATTGCACCGTAAAGAATCTTATGGCCGACAAATTGTTGCTACCAGTATTTATAGTAGTACGTCCCCACGGGCGAATTCTCTAGATAAGATGGCGGATTTTTATCGTCGACAATCCAGATCGGTATTAACTCTTTCGACTTTAATTTATTACCAATTTAGCGGTAATTTTGTCGAATGAATGATTGCCGGTTTTACATGTAAGTTAATGTGCGAACATGGGAAGCGATCGATGTAACAATGCGTTTATAGCACTATATGTTTTTCGGCTTGTTAACTTTCGAGATTGTATTTAAAGCTTCCGTGGTATAAACGCAGAAGATATAAATCGTCACAATTTGATCATGTATTTCTTATTTGTGATGATACTGGTGACATTGATTATGATTATTTACAAATATTTTTACTTATTTTTAATTTCTTTAAAATCTTTTTAGAGCGTCGGTAGCTCAATGGTGTGGACTGTTGCCCCCCTGCCGGGAGGTCAGAGGTTCAAATCCCGTCATGTACCAATGCGATTTCAAATTTTCGAAATTATAGGTACGTTATCCGACACTCTTCCGGAGTAAGGCCAATACCCAGCTAAGTGAAGGCTCGTGCCCGTGGGGACGTTAAATGAGCTGATGATGATGATTAAAATAATGTATCAACTGCAGTATCCTGTAACTTAGGCACTTATTAAAATATACAAATACAAGTAACCCCAGAAACATTTTACCTCCACACAAATGTGAATAGTTACCAAAATTGGTAAAATGACCACGTCACGATAAAAGCTCACGATTTCTATAAACACTACTTTGTAAATAAAATCATGGCTAGAATTACAAGCATATGCTTGTAATTCTAGCCATGATTATGATAGCATCCAATTTGAATCAGCCCTTTACCGAGTTTAAAATCGTTTCATTAATCTAGTGTCGTATAGTGATTTATTAGGTGGTAGAGACGTTAACCTACCTATGTAATTTGGCACTGCAGCGCGAGACATTGTCCCGGGAAGTAAAATTTGTATGTGTTTCAGAAAGAGGACACTGTAGTTAGGCAAATCACTAGAACCTATTCACAAGGCTTTGAAAACCAGTTTACAATATAACATATGCAAAATGGTATGATTCCTGGACGCTACACCATGTCACTTGTTCTCTTTTAAACGAGGCATAAAGAGAGCTATTTTCTTACAATTGTCAATGGTTGTGTCTTTGGCGTTACTTACGACTTATTTCTATAATCACATCCATAAGAAGCTCCTGTGCCAATTAAAGATGTAAAAACAAATTTAAAGTTAAACTTAAGCATTTATTTTAAAGGAACCAAGTAGTTGAAAATGAATTGAATTGAATGTACATTTGACCAATAATGTTAAATGAAAACCCATAAACCTTGCTTAATCATTTATCTCAAGGGTAGAATAAAAATATGTATGCAATTCCATGTGAGTGCAGGTATAACTAATTCAGGGTGTAATATTCTTAAATAATGACATAATACCGTCTATTCAAGCTATGTAATTTTTTATTTATTATTTATGCACACATAAACATAGAAAATTAACAAATGTAATTGAAATATAAGTACAAAGGTACTACTTATTCCATATGGAATCTCTTCCAGCAGTCCTAAGAAAGGAAAATAAATAACTGAAGCAGGCAGATTAAGTGCACATCCATGTATAAGCTTAGTATGTTACGATATCTTAAACAAATATAAAAACAATAAAATAAAAATACATATTTAATAATTATTCATTTTATGTAATTAAAACTATTTTATTACATTTTTATTACGTTAAATTGCGTTCATATATGTGAAATGTGTTGAAAATAACAATAAACATAGAAAATATGTTGTATAAATAATTAAAAACAGTTACAGTCTTGTGATGCACCCATTACTAAAGTGTAAAACGTAACAAAAATAGATAAATAATCAGCTTTAAGTATTGTAACCTTGTCGTGGTTCTATAATGGAATCTTGAAGGGAACTTGCGTAAAACTTTCCTCTCTTCAACCTATCACAGCGAATATTATCAATAATTTAAATTATGAGTAACATAATTTTTGTCTTTTCTTGATATTAATCGCTGTCAAAATAATTATAATCCTTCTTATAATTCGAATCCTTATGTGATTGCAAAGTGCATCTATTAATTATGTTTCATTTGTATCGCATTCATACAATTAAATTCAAATAGAATAATATGTAGGCATTTCTTAAAATACCATTTTTCGTCGAAAGATCACTGTACAAGTGATATAACTAATAATAGGTTAGAGATATTAGTACTGTCACTACGAAAAGGTTTCGAAGGCAAAACACAAGTAAGGTTTTTGTACAACACTTATAAACAAGTCATGAACCTATATATGAGTATGTTCATATCTATACAATTGGTACGATAGTAAAGTTTATACACGACGAAAATATGAATGCATGTCACGTCCATGAGTACGGTCGGCAGAAAAAGATAGCAGCAGCTGTGCATTTTTAATAACTTTATTAATTCCCCGAGCAATTTACTGTACGGCGAGATGTAATATAAACATAGGTTCTCAATAGGACCTCCAAACTAATGAAAATTTCAATAATAATATTAGAATATCGTGAATTATGATATTAGCCTTTTGCTTATCAGATTTTATGATAAGTATCATCCACCTTGTATCATGATGGTGTGATGAACAATCTTCTTATTTCATT
Source organism: Leucinodes orbonalis (assembly GCA_019425675.1). NCBI lineage: Eukaryota > Metazoa > Arthropoda > Insecta > Lepidoptera > Crambidae > Leucinodes > Leucinodes orbonalis. Next base: position 278,865 of record PQWD01003765.1, read on the forward strand.
GTAGTGATACAGCTTTCGTCGAAAATCGATTGGTATAAAGACACACTACATGTGTCCTACGGTGTAATACCGCAATTACCCGCAAAACTTCGCCTAAGTGCTAATGCAGCTACTAACTACTATATCAAATGTTATCTGTGAAGAAATGAAAAACTCACTTACAAACCTTGCTAAAAAGCTGTTATCAATAAAAACCTTTTATTTTAGTTGCAAACCGACACACCAATTTTATAAATTTATATATGAATTGACTTTCGTTGCTGTCTGTACAATCAAAAACCGTTATGTTTTTGGCAGTACAGTGCGCGCACACATTAGCGCGGACAAACATGCGCGCGCGCCGGATCAAAGGCGCCGCCGCGGGAAGACACCGGCCCGCAGTTTTATCACCACTTGACAACAAGAGAAAGTAGCTATGGTATGAGGGTTGCTCACTGAAGCCACGTTTTTAATATGCCTTCAATGCCGAGATCAACTTCATCTGAGTGTCATGTTTCATCCAGGTGTGGATTCGAAACATTCAGGGAATGCACAGGTTTGAACTTGCTTTAGCCTTTTTAAATAATCAACAGATCGACTGTTATTATTCTCCGTCAATGCCGCTCTGCGCCATCCGAGACATCAGTTAGGTACTATCTACAGTGCCTCCAAAATACAAAAGTGCTTAAAATTCCTATTTCACGAGTCGATATCTGGCACTGCCATTACCCACAGTATCATCATCATCAGCCTATGATGTCCCACTGTAGGGTTAAGGTCTCCCCACATAGCATGCTTAAGGGGAAACTCCAATAGAATGCCTTAAAATGAAAAGGCCAGCAAAGTGTAATTACTTATTATTTTTTTACTTTATCTCACCCTTCAACCTGGAACAAACTGAATAAAAAGTAGTCCTTTATTGTTTAAGGAATAATAACTATTCCGTTTTAACAAGAACGATTTATTCGCTTAATAAATTTCTAAAACCCGGTGCACAAAATGGGACCAAAGAAGTGAAGCTAAATCAGACTGAAATAGACCAATTAGTTACCTTAACAAAAATAAGCAAAAGTTAAATTATTTCACCTCTGATCTAATTTCAGCCAAAGGGATTGCCTGTAGCCAATGTTTCTGCGATCATTTATATAATGACAATAATAGAAAATATGCTGATATTTATGTTTGAGATCAAACGCCATGACAAACTATAAGAAGGAACCGTTGCGAGTCGAAGTCAAGAGGACTTAAAGCTTTAATAATAGAATAACGCATGGCTTCAAATATTCCGCTTATGAGCTGCCTACAGTCGTTTTAGTTGATCAGAATAATGATTTCTTTCTTTCAGGGCTTCTTAGACCGTGATAAGGATTCTTGGGTCATCAAGCAATCAAGGATCTGAATATTTTAAGGTCGAGTCACTCCATATAATTTAAGCCTTACTTAATTTAGAAATCGTCATCTTATCAAAGTAGAAAATACTTAACAAATTATGCCACCTCCACCCAGACCACTGGACATGATGTTTGTATATAATTTCCACGCAGGCTTCCTACACTTTCTAAGCTGAATGTTCTGTATCTAAGACACCTCTTATGGCACCCACGAGAAGAGTAGGGGTGGTGACAATTTTAGTCTGCCGTAATCAAATGACATATTATTAACTCTTATGAAATAGAGACCTTTCTGTACTTAACTATTCTCATCTTTGCCAAAGCCCCGTTCATTCTGCCTCTGATTAAATTATCTCAAACGAACCTTCGCCGCAGAACATCAAAGTGTTCACGCGAAGACCCGCGGATGTCGGCGATTAGTATTAACGGACGAACTGATGAAAACTGAATGTCTGTGTGTCTGTTTGTTACTATGAATGTGCGTTTGCATTTCGAGAAGCTTCGACCGTTTTGGTGCTAATGGTAAATTACGAGTATATTGATGAGTGTGAAAAATGGGTGAGGTAACATTAATTGGTTATAGGAGAATATTATGTTTCTACATTTTACAACTGTTCTATTTATATTGGTGAATAAGTATCTATAATTGGACAGATCCCAGCAATCACCTTCTTTCGAGATGATTGCACTAATGATGTAAAGTATAGATTCGTGATATGCCCACAAAACAATCGAAAAAAGTGTTTCAAATGCATTGACAGCACACATACACATTTATTTCGAATGGGCGTACATTTACCTAAACAAAGAGCTTACAACTGTATTCTTTTTGGCGGTTCGTATTTGAGGCACGGGTGGCATATCTACCTTTATATATACAGAATATCATTGAATTGCACTAAAACGTCTTTCACAATTGCGTAATTTCAGCGTATGAAATCCGAAATACATTGCGTATTCTTCTTTAATTACTTACCGAACCTCTCGCCTAACACCAAAGAGAAGAGGAAGTGACTGAAACCAGGGCTAACTAGGTGCTTGTCACCTGGGCCAGTGTCAGCTGAGGTGCTTCCTATTGATAGCATTACTTACTATGCCTACTGTTATAATAAACCAACCATTGTAACAAATGTATTATGAGAGCAATAAACCATTTTATTATTATTTTCGATAGGTTCCACATTCTAGACCATTTTATAGAATAAAAGTAATGTTTGAAATAACATTTAAATTATGCAATCTTTCAATGGGTTCAAAATGTATACGAGTATAGATCAAGTAATTTCAAAAGAAAAGATTAATATGATTTTTTTATTTAAGTTTTGTTGGATGTATTATAGTTCTTTAATCGCAAGCATAACCTAATGCTGAACAAAGAGTTCTTTATTATGTCTAAATTACAGTCCCTGAAGGGCTAATTGTATCCCTACATGCATTTTTATCCAGGTTTTAAAAAGTTTTCCACACTTCGCGTGCAAGTATATAACTAAGCATATTTAATTAAAAGTTTCAACATCTTAGTAGTTGTTACTATAGTGTCAAAAAGGAATATGTAATATTTCGTTCAATTTCATTTCATATAATGTTTAATACATTCCTGGCTATTGATGAATATCAAAAAATAACTTATCCCTACCTTACCTCACCCGCAATGTATTATAAATAAGATGACACGTACACTCAATCCACAAACAGTCGTACAATGGTCAGTCAAGCGCATCTCTTTAAAGGCTCGTAATATAACTATAATAGGTTTGCACCAATCATAAATTACGTGCATTCCGAACATCTGCGTTTGTTTTTACAAAGCAGTACCGTGGATGCGAGAGACGATAGCTAAACAGTATTTTGCCCGTTCAAATCAATTTGCGTAACGTTTAAAAAACAAACCGCAGCGATTTCCATTTGCAATATCACACCAAATAAAAGCGGTATAACTCAAAATGTTAGTAATTCACAAGTTTGTAATGCACATCTTTTTCTTATTGAATATACTTAAATTAATTTACAGACTTATCCTGGTGTCAAAGTTTTACAACTTACACCTTAGTAACAGCCGCCACAAGGGAATTGGAGGGTTCCAAGTACAGAATTTCCTTATTTTCAGACTAGATAATTTGGTAATTTAACCTGCAATGTCCCAGTCAAACTGAAAAAATTGCATAACATAGTAACTTTCCCTATGCATCATGCTGATTGACCTCAAGGACAACATTTTTTTTAATTGAATAACTAAACATAAATATATTTTTTGAATTAATCAATAGTTAAGGGTTCCGAGACATAATAGTGCATAACACATCTATTTCACGGGATAATATGTGATACTGCAGTGGCACGAACCTAGATGACTCAGTACCAAATCTTCTACATATTATGTTACAAATTAGGAAAATTACTCGTATCTACCGCCTACGTATTTTTTCAATCTTATAGTCAGGGCCAAGTAAAAGCTAAAACAAACGTTTTACAATATGAATAATCAAAACCAAGTGTCATCTAACCGGCTAGGTTCCTAGCCGAGACTTGAACGGGAAACCACAAATTTCCTTTACTTTGCAAGAGATATTATTGAAGCATTTCTAGTTCCTCTTCAACCTATCGCAGTCCACTGTTGAACAAAGGTCTCCCCCACTTTGCGCTACATATCCCAGTCCCCACTTTTCTCAACCAGCCTCCACCAGCGACCTTTCGAAAATCGTCGGTCCATCGGGCCGGAGGGCGTCCTACGCTATGCTTGCCAAGACGCGGTCTCCACTCCAGAACTCGTCTGCTCCAACGGCCATCGGTTCTGCGACATACGTGACCAGCCCACTGCCACTTCAACTTCTTGCTGATCCGGCGAGCTACGTGTATGTCGGTTACTTTAGATTCGATTTCCTTTCCCATTATTTTAATTTTTAACTTAGGTTATTTTCATTATTCGACCGCGATTTGTTCCATCGGACATCTCGAACAGTAATCAGCATGTGCATTCCGCTGAATGCCTGCCATCTGTCCGCCGCCAATAAATCTGTCAGGCGTCCAAGCTTCCATATCACGAATCAGTTTTACGCATCAGTTGCTATTTCGTCAATACCAAAAGGAAAATCAACCGGTTAGAATGATTGGGAATTTACATTGCAAAATTACTGGTCACTAGCATTTGTTTATTCAATAAATGGCATAAATTATTTAAAAAAAAGTCTTACGTAATTTTAAGTCTCTGCTGTTCGCGGAACAGCCAAGATTTTTTAAATGATATCTGCTATTAGGCTCAGATAGCCTTAACAACTTCACTGGATAGTTGAGCGCAAAGGGCTTTATTAATTTCGCTAATCTTACATCTATTCTGGTAATTTTTAAGCTTACTCGATTCCCTGCAGATAGTTTTAAAAATAGTTTTATTTATATTATTATTTTCTTCCAATTTAATAGTTAACTTGGTTTTAAAATGAAAGTGTAATTTCAGTTAAATATTTATTTAAGTTATTTTCAAAATCCCCTCAAAACAAACCTTAGTGGTTTTGTATAGGATTTAATAAAAAAATATTATTTAAATTTTTATACAGTAATTACGAAATAAATAATAATATGATGGTATTTTGATCTCTTTTTTTAATTTAAAGATATACTAATAATTTCAATTATTAGAAGAATATTATTATCACAGCTCCGTGATTATACATTTACCAAAGCGCATTTTGAAATTAAACCTACACCATCTTAAAAATCGTCTTACATTTATACTCCAGTGTCATAAAAAGTGAATGTGCAGTTAAACAGCGCTATGAGATCATCCAAGATACTACAACTCTAGAATTCGAGACGCCAGATCAGCAACCAGATATCCCAGATGCACGGCAAATGTAAATTGCGAAAAATACGCCGCGGAATTCCAGACTTAGATGGCCTGATAGCCTTCTGTCACCAGCGGGTCTGCCGCTAAGGGTTGCCAGTTTTGCCGGCTTTGAGATCTGGTTGGATAACGTTAATGTTAGTACGAGGCCAGAAAGACACGGTGCTCAGTTGCTTCGGCTAATTATGACCTTTGGATTTCTTTATTTTGGAGTCGGCTCGATGGCGTAGCGGGGTGGGCAAGGGATTCCATACATACATACACGAATACAAGCAGACACACATACTTGAATACTCATAAATTTATGTGACAAAATTATCTTAGTATATTTTATTTTCATTTTCTTTTTAAGCAGTCATCCTCAAGTATTGCATTACTAACTGGGGAGACTATACGCATGTAATTGATTATATTGAGCAATAAAATTTATTTTATTTTATTTATTTTTATTTTATTTGTTTTAATTTCCTTTAGCGGATACCGTTATTTTTTTTAATCATGAAATAAAAGCATTATGTTTCGCCGAGTGGGTGAGATAACAATAGATACATCCCCTTATCCTCTTTATGTTTTCCATAGCTATCCTTTGCATTAAGGCCTGAAGCCTGCAGTAGGTCGTTATAGGCTGTCAATGATATAACTTAAAGAGTTATATTTTACATAATGAAGACATAATTGCCTAAATAAATAATTTAAGAATTCCTACCGTAAAATCAGTGTCTATTTTCCATGACTAGCTACGGACATAACTGTGAATAATTGGTAAGCAATGGTGCATTCATTATTTATAGGCAGAAGCAAGAATAGCGTGGTGCAGACGCACGGCGTTATCTACTCGTAACTCCACGGTTTTACCATAAAAAGGTGTAACCAATAAAATGATAATTCTATTATAGTATTTTTTTTATTATTTCATAAGTGTACAGGACGGTCAGGTGACAAAGCGGCATTGAAGAAGACCAACAACTGGTAGACAGTTATTATCCACCATCAATGCCGAACTGCGCCGTCACCCGAGACAACGTATTTTAAGTCTCTTATACCTAGTAATTTCACTAGCTACAGTATCCTAATCCCGAAACACAAACGTGCATAACACTCCTGTTTCACGGGACGATATTTGGCACTGCGATGGTACCTACCTAGACGACTCAGTATCGAGTCTGTCTGTGTTAACAAATTTATCCGCTTCAAAATACTTGTAGCCTTCTTGTAACATTGGCTACCAGTGAAATTCCAGTTGAAATAAGTTCAGCTGTTATATAGATAAATGTTATTTACTGTTCCGTGAAATAACTTTTATAAAGAAAAATATTTATTTGGTGCCATTCAATTATTACATATAAGTCCTTAAAATAATATTTAAAAAATAACAGTAATGCTACCAAAAAGGTGGCCACTCAGCTAATTAAAATAAGACAGTTTTGCCAAGGCGCTGGTATGCAGTGGAACCAAGGAGAGAAAGAATATTGAAAATGAAATGAAACGCTACACAACCGCACATAACAATAATGACAGTTGCTTACAATATATCTAGTATATGTAAATCAACACCATTTCTTTTTACTTTACTTCCCTAGGTAACTAAATACTTCATTAGACTTCAGTGACATGTCACCACACTGTAGGAAATGTAGTACTAACCTTTTCATTTTTGTTATTTACTTTTATTCAATTTTACAATATGTATTTACATTATTATTTTCATTATTTTCACTTCAATATCACTATGCATTGTAGCTCTTCGATTCATTCTTTTACCAGTTTCTTTCGGATTATTTTACTAGTCTGATACGAGTCTATTCTTTGTGGAGAATCATAATATACCAAACTCTCATTTACATTCCACAAATCGCTGCTGCCGCTGCTGCTGCCGAGGCTGTTACGTGAGAAGCCAAACTATTGTAGCTTCGGGTGTCCTATCGCCGGAGCTGACGCGCACCAGGTGAATCCCTGGAAGCGCCCAAATACTACGCGGCCCTGTGAAATCAAGCTCTCCACGGCGCCTCAACTCACTGCTCGTGCCATCGTGCTCATCCTTGCAGTTTCCTTGTGCATCCTAAGCTGTAGAAGACGAACAAGGAAGATACAAGCTACCACACTATACACCTTCATCATATATACATCTCACTCTACACCTCCACTCATTCCCATCCGTGTTTAATTATTTTGTATTAGGTCTATTATATTAAATTCCATAACCATCTATTATTGGTCTTCTCATTTGTCGCTTCACGACAACACGCTTTAAATTTGCAGGGAACTAATCGACAAAATCCTTCAATCCCTTCTAGGCACTTTACAATTAACGTCCTTCCATTAGGCCTGACGAGATAAAAGGCCGGCAACATATTTCTTTTCCTCTGGTTTTGCAAGTGTACATGGGCGACGCCGCGTCATTTACTATCAAATGATCCGTATGCTCATTTTCCCGCTAACATATAAAAAAACATGTCATGTTTTAGACTCGAGAGACCATTTTTGGCGCTATTGTATAATTGAAAGAATAACAGATTTATTCGGTTTCTTGGTGCGGCCGGTAGAGTACATGTCCGCTCGGAACCGGTCGCGGGAACATCAAAAAACAAGCGACGACGCACCGGCTACCTAATCACAGTTATTCGCCAAACGGACAAACTCACACGACACGACAAATAGTATCTTATAATAAACTGACTGCTTAAGGTGGATTACACACTATTAACGACCCATTTGGTATAGATAGATAATTCTTTATTGCACACAACAAATAAAACACTTCACAAGATTTTGCACAGGAAAAAGGTACAATTGACGACCTTATTACTTAATAGCAATCTCTTCCAGACAACCAACTTATAATGGAAGAGGACAGGTGGTAAAAGGGGTATGCATATAGACAAGAACAAGAGAAAATCAAATAACCTAAATATATATACTTAAATACATACATAAGTATGTATGTATTTAAGTATATATATGTATGGATGTATTATGTAGTATGTATGTATGGATGTTAACTTTAACAAAATAATGTAAAAAGAAAAACCATAAGCATAATTTGTAATACATAGTATATTTATGAAAACAATAAATACCTAAATTAAATATACAATGTGTGTTACAATGTGTAATGTATTGAAAGAAAGAACGAAATGTTGTATGTTTATATATATTGTTAAGTGCCCATGCTTCACGCTTAACTCGGGCTAGATGGCGCTGTGTGAATGTTGGTGGATATTTATTTATTGCATTAGGCTTCGGAACTTCCTATCAGTAGTTTACAGAACGGCCAGAAGGACGCTTACCTGATGATAAATGATACGTCTGACCATGACAGAACAAAAAGGGTCCAATAACAGATAGACTTATCGTACTGCGCGAAACCCGAGATAACAGGTGTTAGGTCGCTTATACCCGTCAATTTCACTAGCTACAGTGCCCTCATCCCGAAACACAAAAGTACATGACACTCGTATTTCACGGGACAATGCCAGACAGAAAACACATAAATTAGTTTTAGTGTCATAGATTCGTAATATATTTTGAGGTACGATAGTCATTAAATTTTTAATAATTAATCCTACAACGTCCTACTGCAGGGCCCAGGCCTTCCCTCACAGTTTAGCTATGGAGAGATTGGGCCGCAACAGTCCACACCATTGAGCCACCGACTCTCTATGACACATGCTGAGTGGTTTTTAAGTTAATGGGAACTTCTACATTTTAATGGCAAAGAATTCAAAGTCGGTGGCTCATTGGTGTGGACTGTTGCCTATTAAACTGGAGGGTGCAGGTTCAAATCCCGCCACGTGCTAATGTATTTTCGAGTTTCCGGAATTATATGTTCGTTTATCCGACGCTGAAAGAAAACATAGTGAGAAACTGCGCGCGCCGGCATAGAGATCCAAAGGTTGTACGTGAAGTCAACCAATCTGTATTGGACGACTAAGGCGATGTAAGACAGTACCCTATCTGCTTAGCCACTTTATTCTATCAAAAGTACCATATAACACATTGAAATCACGACAATCACGATCAAACGTTCACGTATAAACACGACGCCGCACTAGGTCAGCCAACGGGACCGCGTGTGCATTTTTTCCTATGTTTTGATGCACCTACTTGTGCACCGTTATGTGCGTCGAATGCGTGTGAGAATATTCGGGAGCTACGCTTTGTTTTGGTGTTATGAATTGTTTTGTATGAATTCGTTTGTCGACCCTTGTTTTTTTATGTCATAAATGTACATGACGGCCAGGACGCTCACCTGATGGTAAATGATACGCTTAACCATGACATAGCGGCATTGAAGGAGACCAACAACTGAAAATTATTATTCTACGTCAATGACACACTGCGCCCGTCACCCTAGACAACAGATGTTAGGTCTCTTTATACCCGGTAATTTTACTAGCTACAGTTCCCTCATTCGGAAACACATCTCAAAACACTTCTGTTTCACGGTACGACATCTGACACTGCGGTGGTACCTACGAGTATCTAGACGACTCAGTATCGAGGCTACCACCTAGTTAAGGTGAGTCTTCTTTTATCAGTCAATATATTAGACTGCAATGATAATTAGAAAATCGCTTCTGAAGCCTTAAGACATCGCTGGCGATAAATAAGTTGATTTAGATGCTTATTTATTGAACTCCTAAAACATATCACATCCTACCGATAAAGGCCACCAAACCATATACCTGCCTACGTGCAGCCAGCCTAATAAGCTTTACATTGTCATTTGGCGCTCATCCAACGGATTCAATTCGAACGTATATTTATTATTAAAACAATACTATGACGCATCCTGCCCCTTCCTTGTTTATATCTCACTAATTTACGATGCAGTGTGTGTCAACCGTTCGCATGCACCTACATTGTTAATGCAGTTGTAAATCTTGCACATCTTCGAGCTCATCAATGCTGAGTGCCGACTGGCATTGCATTCAATTAGAATATTAATGACAAGGCTAGAATGTACGATTTGATTGTATGCATAACAATTTGGGTTGATGATAATAAATGGTATGCGTTATAAATTGTAAAGTCAGACTTTTTAATGGAGTATACTGGTATTTTGAAGTTTTATAGGATTTATGTACGTGTCGTATACGTGATAAATAAATAATACGTCATACTTATCACAAACACAAGCGGACAGTTTCGTATTAAGACAAACTAAGGAATAAGCTTCTTAAAATATGTTTCCATGAGCATTATCCTCCAGGGTCTAGTGGTCCGAGCTACGGTTTTGAATCGATGCATGGGGGATCATGAGTTGGAATCCCACGTATGTTAAGAACACTGTTCAATGCTAGAACACTACCAAGATTTTAAAAAAAACTGTCAAATATTCCCACGTTTTTTCATTTATTTTTATTAATCTGTGGTCTAACGTAATACGCATTCCAATTACGTAAATGTTTTTGAAACTAAAATAAAAACATAACATCAAAAACGGAAAGACCGCAGAATTAAAATCAACTTGTATATTTTTTCCCAATTTGATTAGGACATTGCAAACTGAATCACCTGGTTGTCCTAAAAGAAAGACGACTACGCGCTTCGAAGGAAGTCGTCGCGGTCTTTACTACGATTCAAGAATAGTCATCGTTGTCACCCATCTTGGATTGGGCCCATGATGGAGATGAGCATTATACGTAATGAATGGACAAATGCTAATATTATTTTATATAAGTAAATATAGAAATTACCCAGCAATGCAATAATTTCAATTAATAATATTTTAATACATTATTTTATGGTTGTCTGGTTATGCCAATGATATTCTGTATATATAAAGGTAGAAACGCCATCGGTGCCTCAAAAATGAACCGCCGAAGAGAGTACAGTTTGTACTCTTTTGTTAGATAAATGAGTTCGAAATTTGAAATATGTGTATGTGTGCTGTCACTGCATTCGGAACACTTTTTTCGATTTGTTTTGTGAGCATATCACGAATCCATACTTTTTACGTCATTGATTTATGCTCATATTGTTGTCGTACAATAACGAGTATTACTTGGGCAGTCTTTATTCCTCACTCCATTTTTTATACACCTTGTCTTCCCAAGAGGCAACCCATTTACACAAATGCATATAGATTTCATTTAAAACGAGAAATAAATATTTAAGGGCCGTAGAATTAAATGAATGGGAAACATGTTTTACAAATTACATCGTGATAGGGTTTAATTTGCACCTGGTACTACTAATGAAATAGTTGTAAATATTCAATGTTTCTTACATGCTTTTAATGAAATTGCCTTATTTATTTCAAGTAAGCAGGGTTACGGCTGACAGCGCCATTATCCTCATCAACATTTTGCCAAAAATTAAGGCGCTTGTACTATAATATTTCCAAACAACTGATACCTATATATTTTTATTAATACAAACCTATCATATAAGTAATTAGACCAATATAAATATACTGAAATGTTTATGCACACAATGTTTTAACTGTCCTGGCATCTTACTCGCTTAACTGTGCTGAGGCGAAAAGGATAATTTCTTGCACTGTATCGAAAACCTTAGCCAATGAATGCTTTACCGTGCTCTACAAGTATCCGATGCACCGGATCTTACGAGACAAAAGTGAATCATTATCAATATTATCACGCAACAGCAGGCAACAGTGCATAGCCATGTGCAAAGACTTCGGGTGGGTGTTGGCAGGTGCCGTGAGAATCGGGTAAGATGGGGATATTCCAGAAGCATTATGTGCGACTGTGGTGCCCCTCAGACAATGGAACACCTACTGTCTTGCCTGAACTGTCCATCTTCGTGCGGTTTCCGAGACCTCTGGGTGGCAAATAAAAGTGCGATTAAAATGGCCTAATATTGGTCGCGGAACCATATTTAACTTGTGAATCCATATCGACTCGATAAGAAGAAAATGAAGTGCATAGCCATGATGACATTGAGTCGTAGCCGGCCACGCAGGCCGAGTGTGGATTGGTGGGTGGTGGGACACTTACCATCTTAAGACTATAGCTGGGACCGACGATTCATCGGGCCCTCTGAACCACAAAATGATCTTTCTTTGCGGACAATAAGCATGATGGGTCCAGAACTATTTCATATTATTACATATCTGGGTTAAAAATAACGATGTGCTTACTCTCAGCTCGAACACTCATGATTTATTAATTTTATTAGTCTTCAAAGTTAGGTGGGCAAGTCCATTTTTAAAGTACATTAATTGTCAAAAATGTGTAAACAAAAGGATAACACGTACAATTTAAAGCAACTTTTGCTATGAAACCATTTTAATCAATGCAACATTTAATATAGTTGTAATACAAAATTCACAAACTATGCATACTAACTACTGAGGCGTGACGTCATAACTAGGTAGCCATTGTATAAGGCGTTTTTGGGAAAGTCCAATAATGTGTTTTTAGAATTGGAAATCTATGTGAGTTTTAATGTTAAAGGAGTAATTTTTTACCAATGTTTCTATTATTATGCGATCGATATAATAGCAAAAAAAATGTATGATGATTGATGAAATTTTTATTAATTATAATTAAACTGAATCACTGATAACACTGCGTTACAAATGAAAAAAAAATTGAGTACCCGCTTTGAAATGTCATGTTTTCTTATGAATACTTATAGTTTATTAAAAACATAAAAAAATCCATTCATCACGTTCATTTTTTCTTCTATAAGAATGTGCCAAATTCTACTAAAATTTAAATGCTAAAACATATTTTAAAGAAAATTAGTTAAATCAAGCAGATTTTTTCACATTAACCAAGTTTAATTTTATCATTAAGGTTAAAAAAAACAAAAAAATACATTATAAAAAGTTTTAACACAAAAGATCACAAAACTTTAACTTTTTCTTTTGTGCTTTGAATGATCTTCTCGTTTTAAACGCCAGCAGTAATCGCCTAGCATAGTTGTGTCCCAACGCCCTTGAAATCGTTCTTTCAGCTTCTTTCATCTCTGGTGAACCTCTCACCTTGCTCATCACTGACTGCACCAAGATTAGATGGGAAAAAAGAAAAGTGAGAATGAAGGAAGTGAATTTTGAACGACATTCTGCAACCCAACTTTTTATATGCTTTTAACACAAAAAAACTTTGGTATCCATGGTTTATCTTGATTAATAGCACGCCCAAAATATAGTAAATATGCACTTATCACTTTTTTGGAAACATTTTTTGTTTGTGACTTCACAATATACTGTCCGCAAACATAACAAAACTTATTTGGTGCATTTAAGCAGTTGCGACGACCACTTAGTCTAGTATTCATAATGGATTTCCAAAGAAATATGTACGAATATATCGACGTTATCGAATAAAAATGACTACTAAACAAAACAAAATAATAAAAAGTACAACACATCAAAATGGTAACTATTTCGTTTACGCCTAAGTGAGAGTAATAGAAAAAATAATTTGGCATGTACCTCGAAAACTAGACGTGATAGATACCACATATGTTTGGAACATTTAATCTGTGCCTCATTAGCTATTCATTCCAGCTAACACTAACGTGGGTACCAAAATCGTGTAACGCAGTGTAATTATCAGTGATTCAGTTTGCAATTAGCCAAGCTGGAAAAAATAAAGAGACTTCACGATTCAGTCTTCCTACGAACCCACGACCCCTGGATCATGCAGTAATCTAAACCAACGTCAAGACCTACTAGACTGGACTATAGACAGTAATAATGAATATTGGACAAAGATCCGGGCACTTCCCAGCACGACCAGCCCGTTTATTTAAACCCGCCCAAGCATTACCCGAGCCGCTGGCCTAAATGTACTAAACCTTAAAAGGTTACGAAATGCTGGAAGTAAATCGCCATATTGTTAAAGCAAATTGGTATTTTACAACACGAAGTTTCGTGTGGCGTTCCCTTGTAAGGCGCACCATGTTCTTTTTGCTATTGTCCATCATAATATGTTCCATTTTGTATCTTAGCTGTCAGTAGATAAGAGTTAAAGCTAGATAGCTCGCTTACAACACAGTTAGGAAGGGCTGTGGCTAAAATTAAATGTCATCCGCGATGACAGTCGTTATGGCGACATCTAGCGGTCGGCTCGTAAACGAGCGGGAACCGTCATTATCTGAATTGAAAATAACGACCTGGTGGGCGCGACTCGTGCAACAAAACTGCGAAATGATGTGATTTTATCTTATCCCGTTGGCATCTCCGATTCCGTACATTACCTGGCCATTAACACGTTGTAGTTGGCCACTAAACGGTTTTAATTGTGAGCGGGATACGGGACGAGGAGTTATTCACTTCACCACCTGCGCGCGCGCCGCGAGCGGATAACGGCACTTCCCCCGCGGATCAAAAACAAGTTTTATTTTGACGCCTTATTATACATTTAAATTATTGCACAACTCGCCTGCTGTGCTAATGTCTGAAATTTATGGCTAGATCGCCGAGAAAATATTGTTGCCCGTTCAGCAAATCATATGAACAACCAGCATAAATACAATCTATGAGTACAACAGAAGTAAATTTTGCGCTCTGATGTCGAAAATATTGCAAGCAGTCTGGTGCATCTAGACGGATATAACTTTGGTATCAGATTAATTTGAATTAATACCGAACAACGTGGTATGAATTCGATTTTATCGTTTCTGGTTGGCCTGTGCCAAATGTGTGACAAATATTTAAATTCGAATGCGTAAATCAAGCACTTTGCTACCTTGATGCCAATTAGTGCAAATGATGTACTCTTATAGTAAAAATCTCACTGAATTTCATAAAAATGATACACATTGAACTTATGAAGGTTGGCGTACTATTTTCACATTATTGTAGGATGCTAATACACTGTAAGTGTCAAAGCTATATTTGCTTTAAAATCTTTGCTCATACTTTTTTACCTATCACTTTCATTATTTAATATATTATATATATTTAATTTTATTAAAGCAATCCTGCCCTGATTATATGTATATTGTAATATACTCTGGACAAAGCTGTTGAGATATTGAACTTAAAAAATATTTGCTTTCTCCTAGATTAAAAATCAACGCACTTAGCTTACCAAAATACGTCAAATAACCGAAAACACAAAATTAATTAGGGTGATCCTAATCCAGTATCACAAACATAAAGTAGAACTGGTAACAATACTGCTTAATGAAATTTAACCTGGTCCTATACCACGGTCCTAAACCATGTCCTATACAGCTATTTCCAGAGGTAATTCAGAAATATAAATATAAACGGATAATTGGATAATCCCCATGTGATTCGAACCGGATCAACGCTCAACCCACTAGGCCACGGAGTCAATGGACCCCTGATATTTATTTATAGGTGTTCAAAAAAAACATACACCTCACTGCAATATTTACAATCTAAACTTTAAACAAATTTAGACCAATCACTAATTAATATCTTACAAACCGTACCGTAAAGATACCGTAATTAAATATGAAAACACAATAATTAAAACGACATCATATAACTAAATCCCGTTGGTATAAGAAGCTTGCGCAAGTTATGCTAATTAAAGGGCTGGCGATCAAATTATAGGTTACGTATAAAACCTAGTACGATATTTACCTGATAGTACCTCTAATAAAGGGGAGTTGCAAGCATTAAGCAAACGGCTTATAGGAATTGTATGGTGCGTTTATGTAAACAGCTATTCACTAATACACCATTATTGCTGACCCTTTGGTCAATGATAGGCTAAGATATATCTGAGAACTTTAGGGTTTTATCGCACAGAGTTGCAATGCTTTTAAATAAATAAATATCCACTGACATTAAAATAACGCCTAGATGGCCCAAAGTTACACGGGAAGCTTGTATTACGGGTACTTATCAACTGATAAACATACTTATTAACCTTTTTTTTGTAAATACATACATATGATACATAGAAAACAACCTAACATACACACGGCCAAAAAGAACATTTTTAAAACATTTTTGTCTGTCCGTCTTGTCTGTTTGATTCGGGTTATCCCTGAAGCGGCTGATTTGGAGGGGACTTTTTTGGCAGATAGCTGATGTAATTAAGAAAATTATAGGCATACATAACATACTTTAATTTTAGACAATACCTTTTATTTTAGGAACATAAAGCAATGCTGTACCGCGCGGCGGCCGCGCGGCGCGTGACTTAACGAAGCGATTTTAGATATGTTTTATTGCTGGAGAATATCTTATAACACGGGCAATACCGCGGGGAATAGCGAGTTATTCATAATTTCAATAGATGGATACTGACTTTCATAGGCATCCTAGTGAGATATACCCTCGGCCGGTGTCTCCGGCTATCCCTAGCCAGGGCACCGAACCAAAGGTCAGCTTTCGCCACCTTAATTGTAGCTTTCACATCTTTTAAAAGATTAAGATAAACGATACTTTTTGTTGAAGCCAAAGACCCATGGTAATGCTACAGTCTAGCAGCTACACCTGTATATAACTAAACCAAAAATGTGTGAACAAGAACCAAATATTGACAATTAGTTTGTTAAGAATTCTTGGGGTCAATGCTCCATGGACCTAGGTGCAGTCAATGTGTCAAAATGCGATGTTATCATACTTCACGCAAATCATTATTGTTCGTTTATTTTCCCAGTGATTTTTATAAAAAATAAGATATAATAATATGATAAATATTCGACGATCCATCTGGGTAATGGTTGAGACGTCGGCTATTACACCAAGGGTTCCGGGTTTGATCCCCGAGCAGTACAAGCATTTGTGGACATGAACATGTCTGTTTGTAATGATCTGGGTGTTTTCTATGTATAATATGTATCTATTTACAAAAAAAAATCAATTCATCCGTTATTTAATATCCACATTACAGGCTTATACTTAGTTTGGGGCAAGATGGCGCAGTGTGAATGTCAGTGGATACTTATTTAGTTAAAAATAGTATTTAAAATGCAATTCGATATTTTTAAATGTTCTCATTAAAACCCTTAAGCAAGGGGAACGTGACAGTGTACCTCCACATAATATGGCAGGTAGGAAGTGTAAGTACCTAGTCCGCCAATTTAAATATAATATTCATTGTGGTTGACACCGATACCCAAGCATACACCTGTTAGTAAATTAACTATTCAATTCTGACAATGCAGATAGACATTTTGCGACCGAATAGGACTGAATAGAAGGTCGCAATTAACTCCGCCATCACTATCTGCGATTAGATACGATAATAGCGATGATGAATATTAAACTAATCCGAAATGTTGACGACTAGTGTTGTACGAGTATAATATCGATAAAATATAATGTTAGCTTTAATTTTATGTTCCTGTTGTGAAGATATAATAATTGGAAATTACTACTATTAAATGATTCTTTCCGTTTAAACAACATTTATTGTTAGATCTTCTGAATTCTATTAAATAAGTTTAAACAACATTTATTGATAGATTAAATCTTAGTGTTACAATATGACTATTTCCCGCGTACAATGTTTATGTCAAGAGAGAGATATTAGTGACGTGACATCACTCTTCAATTGATTAGGGATGGGTAGCGTTGGTCGTTTCTTTTCCGTCTAACACTACAAATATTTGCATATCATTTATTGAAATGATTACAAATGTGGTGGTGAATATAAGTAACCTACGTAACCCTTCCACTAAATCAGTTCAGCAGTTCCCGAGCTGAGCGTAAACAAACAACCAGACAGAGATTCAGCGTGAACTAACAACCAGACAGACAAAAATTAAAATGTTTTTGTATACGAGTTCAAGTGACTATATCCATAAAATATACATTGATGACTATAGAGTTAAAAGCGTTTTGTTAATATTTTACAAACAGACACTATTGTTTTTTAGAATGTATGTACAAGTATTGATTAAATAGATTAAAGATAGTCATAGTGTCACATCACTACATAGTGACGTATGTACCGCACAAAGTGGAGACGTAACCGTCGGCTTTAATGGGAGATTCCGATCTATTGTGCCAAGAACGCCCGCAGTGATATTTTGCTGGCAGTATCTTTGATATTTGCATAAAGGTTGTAGATCAAAATGATTGAAGCATTCACGCCCTATGACAGGCCCTTTACGTCAAACTGCAACGCAACTGTGCCAGCGAGCACAGATAATTATTGGGCAATAATTACGAAAACATCGTGAGGAAACCTTCACGCACGACTGCGAAGAGATTCAAAGGTTGTGTGTGAAGTCGTCCAACCCGCACTGGGCCCGCGTGGACGACTAAGGCCCGTGCCCCTCGGTGGGGATATTTAATGAGCTGATGATGAATTACGTCAATGGTGTATGTTGTTTTGAAGTTTTACAATGTTAATTTTATTATCCAAAGTAAGTTTGTGGGTACAGATTCGGGGTAATGGCGCTCTGAAGTTCACGTCTGTATTGAACCAACAAAATTTTATTATCACATATGTATTTTTAGAAATGTGGTGCCTAAAGCATATTTAGAAAAATTGGTGGTTGAATGTTGAAGTATCCATTTTTATACGTGTATTTTCTATTATGTCTACTGTTGAATAAAGCCTATAATCCATCCTTTTGCTATCCATCCATCCTCCACCTTAATCAGGTCATCCGGTCAGTCTACGCTTCTTTTCCCGTTACATGAGCAACACAACCGCCCATCGACTAATGGTTCTACGCACGTTATGCCCTCTTCAGTGCCACTTCAACTTGCTAATCTTGTGCGGTATGTTGGTCACTCTAGTTCTCCTGCGGTCCTCGTCTGGATCTTATCGTGTAAGCAAACACCTAACATAGCCCTCTCCAAAGCATGTTAAGCAACCTTGAGCCCAAAGAAAAATGAAAATGAAAAAAAATATATATACAATTGAAAATTCAAACTTTGACATGCCTTTGTGGACACCAGTGCGCGCTCCGCTTTTGATCTTTCCGCCTTTAAGTGCATATGGTTCGAATTGAACAAGTGGCGCAAAGGATCATCTCTCAAAGGGCCGGTGACTCGCGATTCTTGCAACTATGGAGATGGAATTACATACTTCAAAGTTATATATTCATTATGGATCAACTCAAGCTAATGACACTACATTATTTTTAGATGTATTTGTACTCCAAAAAAATAAACGCCAGAGGCTTTACTATGTTTTGACAATTGTTTGTAATCAAGCAAGATGTGACTCGAGCAAATCCTTGTAGATAATTTACATACTTTCCAGTTATATTTTATGAACTTGATATATTTTTGTTAGGTTGTATGGGTCTCAATAATTACACAGAAAGGCATGCATTTGGAAGGCGGGCTATGGCCTTAACCCTGAGAATAGTATGTTGATTATATATCCCTTTTTCTATTGTCAATAGTAAGACACAAAAAACAGGAGCAATTCTCAGATAACTGCCTCTCACATTACAAACAGTATTTAAGTAGTTTATTCTAAACAAAAATATGAGGTGATTGTAATCAAATCTAATACGGTACACATTCCCGTTATCGTAACCAACAGTCGGTTCACTACAACATTAACATAATATAAAACATAAGTCCGAGTACGAACTCTTGTTCTATGCCATCACATCAATCACGTTACGTGATTGTTCTTATCTTAAATTTTCATTTTATAAACGGACCTCACACTTGAAAACTCACGCGCATAAAACAAAACAATCGCCCGGCGGAGTGCGCAGAACGTCATTATCTCGCGCCATAAATCTTGCGCGAGTCAAATTGTTCTCATTTCACACCAAATAAGTTACGGGGAAGACGCTGCGCGCGCGGCCACTGCAATTACGCATGCTAATGGCGGCCGCACGGTGGCCTCACGTTCTGAACCGTTCTGGGATATTGGAACTTCTCCACTTGGCTTATGCTTCTCTGGTACGTACTTACTACGCTAGCTTGGCGACTCGAAGTAGACCTTGGGTACCGACACGTGAATTCGCCACTTCAAACTATGCTGAGCCACCTGCCGCCAGTGCAGCGTCTATGCTAGCTTAATACCATATGAAAAAAAAAGAAACCTTACATTATTATTTTATTTATTCGTATCACATTTTATCTGCACCAAGTCGCTTCCAATAATATGCAAGGCAACTCTTATAAATGCAAGCGAATATCTAAGTTCTTTACCACCACTTGCACCACTTGCATCAGGTGAGAGCAAATTCAGAGATTAATTGTTCTGTCATGCTGCAACATGACAAAAAGTTTAATACGTTGAAAGAGCCATGCGGCACGAATGGTCCGGATCGACCAGAGTAATATCACGGAATCACAGAAAACCAGTGTGAACATCGCTTGCATTATGTTTCGCTGATTGAGTGGGAGAGGTAACAGAAGACCCTCGCTTGGCTTGTGCCCACCTGATTCG
Source organism: Leucinodes orbonalis (assembly GCA_019425675.1). Classification (NCBI taxonomy): domain Eukaryota; kingdom Metazoa; phylum Arthropoda; class Insecta; order Lepidoptera; family Crambidae; genus Leucinodes; species Leucinodes orbonalis. Next base: position 299,351 of record PQWD01003765.1, read on the forward strand.
GATTAGTATTTCGAGTAGTGCGTGCTCGGAGGTTGGCAGAAACAGGTTTGTTGATCTGTTCTATCAAAATCAGGTTGGTGAACACAGCAAGATGCATCATTAAAGATCAGCAAGATGCGAGATGGGTAAATAAGGTAAGTTAGAGATAGAGGATACTTCAGGACCATTTTCAGGTTGAAACGTTTTTTTAATAAGTGACAGTCAGTTCGCTCACCTGTTGGTGACAGAGATGATGCTCACAGATGCAATGTTGTAAGAAACCAATTACTGTAGGTAGTTATTATTTTGCGTCACCTGAGACAAAAGATAGTAGAGCTTTAGTATTTTCAGTAAATATAATCACATACATTTGAGTAGCCTCGTTTATAAGTGGACCGCAAGTCTAATAAGAGCGGAAAAATAGCAAGTTTTTATTTATAACCAGTCACAATCGTCGATATACCTACGGTAACTAAAGACGTAATACAATTTAAAAATTAGAATGATCCAAATGTTTCTAAATCTTGGTTACCCCAATCCGGCGCGCACGCATCACGCTGCGCACTAAGAAAAAACAATAATTCATCGTATCGATGTCGGTACGCGACCCGATGCAACCGCACCGTGCAAAACATCGATAATGCAGGTAAGGTAACGCTTCTATAGTTAATATTCTGTTTACTACAGCCCATTAACTCATTTTTCAAACGAGGATCCAAATCATAACTACAACCATAATAGCAACTAGACTAATTACCTTATTTGGCGCACGCCGACCCGATCAAAAACTCAAGTAAGGTTAAGAACCATCTGCGCTCGCTAATTGTCCGTTGTAGCTTAAAGATAATCTATAACATCATTATTTAGTAAGGAAAAATTAAAAATCCAAACATACTAATACCAGATTAATAAGCCCTCCCTTCATCAAACTAAGGTCCGAGTTCCACCCTGGCCCTCTGGCCGAGAGTTACTCATGTCCTATATGATACGATAAAACTGAAAGCTATTAGCAAATGCCTATACGAAAATAAAACTCCCCGAAATAATCCTCTTGAATCGTGGATAATTGAAGGAGTTCGTAATGTAATCAGGTACTACGTCCTGACATGTCCCTAGATAATTGTGCATCATTCGATAGGATGATCCACGAGAAAGAAAGTTTTCCTAGAACCCAAAATGTATGTTTGGTTTGTATTCAAGGCAGTGATTTTGAACTATATGGGGAACCATATAGTTCAAAATCACTGCCTCCCTGGTCTAGTGGGTACAGCGTTCTGCTTAACCCATTGAACGCCGGAAATCCAGGCACAATAGAAAATCTATTGTGTCTGGCGCCTTAGGCGTCATTGGCGGTCAAAGGGTTCAATCGTTAGTTGCTTGTCCCGGAGGTCGTGGGTTTAGGACGGTAGTCCTTAACACCCACCAATCACCGCATTGAGCCCGCGTGATATATAGATCGTCTTATAGATATTTAAATACGGAAATTTATTACAAACTATGTGCTGTTTTCAATCATACACACCGCAATGAACATCGCACCAAGGTGTTCGATTTAAAACATTGGATGCATGAACATGTCTTTTTTTTTAATTATTTTGTTTTTTGTTTTAGTATCATTACGTATTTATTTACTAAAAAATATCAGCAGAGGATTCTCTTCTCCATTGCTTATTACAATATTATAGCCTAGTTTGTGTAGTTGGATATATATTATTTGTTTTCATTAGTTAATTATATATAAAATCCTCCAAAAAATATTAAAATTTAGATGTACTACATGGCTTTGCTACATTGTATCAACATCACATCAAAGATGAGCGTCCGATTTTCTAACAGATACACATTGCATTCAAATGAACAGATACACAGCTTGGAAGGCTGCTTTCTCTCTAACACCTGTACTATTATTATATATTATAGTATCAGTCATTAAATGGCAGGCCGCCATCGATTATAAGCGTTCATAAAGACGTAATCCTAGTAAATTTCACAACCCACAATTACCAAGCAAAAATGTTCTTACTGTATGTTAATATCACCGACGTAATTATGTAGTAGCAACCTCGTATTAAATTGTAAGCAGTCCAACAACAAATTGATAAGGCTCATGCATAAAGATGCGCAAGCTTTCTTTGTCCAATGTTGACCATAAACTAATTAAATGCAGAAAGGTCGGTTACGTGTTTGTCATTTTTATAATCTACTTTGAAGGAATAAATTAAGTTGTTTAAATTTTTTATTACTTCGCTTACGTTGAAAGGTAAAGTGTACGAGTAATTGAGGTATCAAAAGCCTTGATCGCTTTAAATATTTACTATATTTTTTGATATGTCGCACGAGAACCTATATCAGTTCCGATTTTTTGCAAAAGAAATAGTGCACATAAACTATTATTTGTGCTATTCTAAATCTAGAATTTAAAACGTTCAGAAAACTATCAGTAACAAATATTTTCCTGTTCCATTTATAAGCATCAAACGCATTTATAAAAAAATATATTTTTGCAAAGGTAAAACGTACATGGGATGAAAGAGAACACACCTATTTTTTATGTTACTAAGTAAGCAGGACAATCAGGACGCTCACCTGATGGTAAGGGATACGCCTGACCATGACAAAGCGGCATTGCAGGAGACAAACAACTGATAAACAGTTGTTATTCCCCATCAACGTCACACTGCGACCGTCACCCGAGACAACAGATGCTAGGTCTTTTATACCTGGTAATTTACTATGCAATGCTTGTATGAAATTTGTGAACCCTCTGTATATAATCATTGTGTGGTATTGCACCTAAGGATGCGTTCGAAATTACACGCAAGGTGTAACTTTTAAATAATATAGCCCATTTAGGGGTCTGCATAAGAAAAATCGAACCCAGTCATTTGCTTTTTACTCACTTTTTTAAATTCCGTTTTTATGGCTGTTACGTTCTCTTCCTTGATTATACGCTGACAACGTTCTCAAAAGTTACGTGGCACATTATGTAAAATAGATTCATAAATAAATAAAAACAGCTTGAGGTGTTTTATTGAGTTTTCCAAAAGCTTTTTATGATTTCACAGTGGACCAGTTGTGTTGGTGCCTAGTTGGGTTAATGCTATGACCGTATGCCAAGTATAAATAACGGGTAGAGATGGGCCGAGTACTCCGTACTCAGTAAATACAAACGCAAATATATGAACTAACTAGCTGATGCCTGCGACTCCGTCTACGTCGGATTAGTACTTGTATTTCGAATAACTTACGTTACATCTTTTTAAAATAAACATTTCAAATTTCTTCCCGTTAAGGGGTTAGAGGCAGATTTCAGAAAAAAATATGCACGGAGTTTTTGTTACTGACTTAGACAGTATACCGTAAGTTTTAGCTTTATGCTTTTGAAAATAGCGGAGTTCTCCATACAAACTTCCACCCCTAATTTTTGGGAAGGGGTGGGTAAAGAGCAGACAAAGAGTAGCAGCCTATGTCACTCTGCATACTTAAACTATCTGCACCTAAATAAACTAACAATCTCACTCAAAAAGTGTCCGCGACAAAGTCTGCCCATTGCGTCAGTTGAGCAGAATTTTTATTCATAATCACGTTGCTAGCTACATGTCACAGTGACATAGTAGTATGCTTGTGCTTTTAATTTTGATCCCTTTAAACCGCGTACTAAAAATAATAACAACTATGTGTATGTGTCATGCGGCTCGGATATTTTTGGCTGACGTTTCTTCGTGATTGTGCATCCAGTTAGTTTGTTTATCTAAAATTAAGATATAAGGACGCTGCACGCACTCATCAAATGCATTCGCAAATAATAGGATAATAATGGAAAGTTATAGCGTGTAATTGTGTATACCGACGGGAGTAAGACCGTGTCATACCTATCGTCCGTCGGTCACTCGGCCGCAGCTGCGCGCACGCATCTACTTAGGGTTGAACCTTAGTTAAATAACAAACTAACTAAATGCACAATAACGAAAAAGTATCAACCAATGTCTAAGCTTCTTGACACATACGATTACTTAAATTTTATACTTATGACATAAAATTATTCAATGAAATTTTGACCTTAACGCGTTATTAAAAGGGTACACAATCGAAAGCACGAGGATACTACTATGTCACAATGACATAATGAGCGACGTGATTATGAATGAAAATTCTGCCCCACTTAAAACCAATCGATATATCCTTATATTCAAAAGTCTACATTCGTTTAGTTATCGTTGAACTACTTTCAATGACAAATAATATAAACAAGTGCCAACCCTAGTCGCTGCGTACAGTGAGCACATATAAAACGACATGTAAACGCAGGAAAGTCACGGTAAAATCTGCTCTATTAACATAGTTATACGTTACCTTGGTTACCTCAGAGCACGATGGCACACACGCTGGCTATATTTAAACGTACAGTCGCCAGCAATAGCGACTTCTGATAGTATGCGCAAAGAATAACAAACCCGTGGATATTTTATATAAATAATCACTAAAGACAGTGTTGCTAGATTGGGCAATTTAGCACCAACTTGGCTATATTTTTACTCTCTCTCTCTTTTAAGATTTTATTCGTTGGCTTTAGGTAGCAAACTCTGCTAAATTTGATACATTTTTAGAAAAAATATCAATTTGTTTGAGAATATTTTAACAACCAACTGTACATTTGCATTGTAGTACGAGTATTTTAGTATGTAGTATCATCCTTTTTATTCAAATTATTGTTTACTACCCATTTGGTGTAATGGTTGAGACGTCGGCTTCTACACGAAGGGTTCCGGGTTCGATCCCCGGGCAATACAAACATTTGTGTGCATGAATCTATATTTGTATTTGTCTGGGTGTTTCATAATATGTATGTATTTAGAAAAAAAGTACATAAGTATATTTATCCGTTCTTTAGAACCCATAATACAGGTTAATGCTTAGTTTGGGCTAGATGACGCTGTGTGTATGTCAGTGTGATGGCATTAATTATATTTTTTTAATTCTCGCCGCAATTATTCCTGCGCCATGTTGGAGCTACTTTGGGGCTACACACGGGCGTCAGGCTACTACAGAGAAACTACTACTAAAATTTCCGGGTATAAGAGATCTAGTATCTGATGTCTCTGGTAACGCAGCAGGGCAGTGTTAACGAAAAATAATGACTACCACTGTTATTAGTTTTCTTCAACACTACATCTGTAATGGTCAGGCTCATCACTTAGCAGGTAAGCACACTGCCCGTCCTCTTCTCGTGTGACATTTATTTTTATTTTAAGAAGTGAACGAGCGGTCCGAACGCTCACCTGATGGTAAACTCACGCCTGACCAAGACAAAGCGGCATTGCAGGAGACCAACAACTGATAAACAGTTGTTATTCTCCATCAATGCCGCACTGCGCCCGACACCCGAGACATCAGTTGTTAGGTCTCTTATACCCGGTAATTAGCTAGTGTCCTCATCCCGAAACACAAAAATACATAGCACTCTTATTGCTCGGGACGATATCTGGCACTGCGGTGGTGCCTACCTAGACGACTCAGTACCGAGTCATAAAAAGAGAGAACAAGTTCTGGCAACACTGACTAAAGAATATGACAACGTTAGTGGCGCGTTGTGTACAGTCGTGAATACTTTATTGGTTAAGCTTATCGCTTCTGAATTACTAATACGGCCCATGTGCTCGCAGTTGAATACTAAAACGAATTTAACCCTTCATAGGGTGTGTGACGGGTTTGGGCTAAGTAGGGTATTTATTGACCTATTGCACTATTTAACGGTGTTCTTAAGCTTAAAAGTTTAATGTAAATTTGTTGATTTTTTATATTTATCCTTGTGTTCTTCTTGTTTTAAAATTGAAAATTTATGTTTCTTCTGATTGTAACATTTTGTGATTAAATAAATGTATTTTCATTCTTTGGGGTCTCACAAGCCTAGTTACTCATCATATGATGAAGTTTTGTCATATTTAGATTGTAAATTTTTCAATTTTTATTTTTTTAAGCCACTAACGGCTTGCCTGGCTTCAATATCTCGGAATGGTTATTTTTTATCTCTCTACTGCGATTTGCATCTCTTCGTAGGCATGTGCAGGTTTTCTCCCACCGTAAAAGCATCGGATAACGTACCTAAAATTTTGAAAATTCGCAACACATTGGTACGTGGCGGGATTTGAACCTGCGAAATCAAAAGGCAACAGTCCACACCATTGAGCCACCGACGCTTTTTGGTGCTTATGTTAATGGTTATCGTGGAACATAAAAACATATATTAAACACATACGTTCGCAAAACGCCGTAAACTTCATTAGAGGGAGCACTAGAGATAATGGCAAGCCATAGATACTGGAAACGAACGGTTCCAATAATAACTGATATTTCCAAGTTTACCGAGAAATATGGAATAGGGTTGTACGCAGCAGTATCGCGTGTTAAATATTTTAAAAAATAAATAGGTGAAAAAAAAGGCTTCTATATTTAGCCCCTATTTAATTGCATTTTAAAGTTGTATTGTGGTATGGGTACTAGGATAAATGATATAATAATAATTCTTTATTTTACAGATAACAATGATCCATTTATGGTTAGTAACAAAGTGAACTTAAAAATATATTAATAGCATCAGTTTGAGTTAAAACATAAATTAAAAGGTTAATATAAATTGGAAATTAATTTCATAACATTTCGAATATAATAAAATTGTAAAAATTGATAAAATTATTGATATAAATGTAAAAATAAATATTTAATATTATAATCATGTCAAAATTATGAAATTAAAATGTCAAAGGTTATTAATTAGTGATTATATTAAATGTTACAACTCAATGGGCCCGGTTTCAAACAATATATAATATGTTTTACGATAGGAGAGTCATATCTCTCCGCGACGGTCTTCAGGATACTGTTGGGACTGGTCCGTACTCTCTTTTTCACTTGATCCGAGCAAATCTGCGGGCCAGCATATTACACCTGACCGCAAGCGCCCTCCGCTCTCTCTCAATATCTACATGATCCCTAAGGTCGTCTGTAACATAGTGACCCAGGTACTTAAATTGATAAACCCTGTTTAGCTTTGACCCGTTCTGAACGAACTCCGGTACTTCACTGGGACACTGACCTGCGGCCTTAAAAACCATGTACTCGCTCTTTTTGACATTATAACTGAGCCCATGAGTATGAGCATATTGCTCACAAATGCTTATCATTTTCCTAAGAGCACCCATCGTCGGAGCCAGCAGCACCATATCATCTGCATAACTAATGTTATTGATGCACACATCATCAATCCAGCAGCCAACACGCATGCTACTGAGGGCGACGATGAGCTCATTTATATATAAGTTGAAAAGCCTAGGCGACGTTCTCCCCCCTTGTCTTACACCTCATTTCAACCCATACTCCTCCGAAAAAGCATTGGCTCATTTAACAGAGTTAAACTGGTTGGTATACCAATATTGTAGCAAATGTATGATCCCAGAATGTACACCCTGTCTCCTCAATTTTCCCCAAAGAAGATCATAGGATACGAGATCAAATGGAGAGATCAAGGCAACCAGCATAAATCGGAGTTTTTCGGTCTGTGTAGTACCGGACGGTATGCTTAAGGCCTAGGATTGCACTTTCAGTCGATAGTCCTGGTTTAAAACCAAGCTGTGCATCATGAGATCTTATATACTTATCTAGGTGAGAATCGAGCACACCGTCCAGCACTTTGGCGGTAACTGTAGCTAATGAGATCGGCCTATAATTATTTGCATCCGAAATATCCCCCGTCTTATTCTTAACAATTGGAGTTACTATTGTTCTCATCAAGTCTCTAGGAAGAGTGGCTTAAGCAGAGCTAGAATACTTAAAACCCTTGGAAGGGCTCATCATACCTGACAGACTCAGCATCGTCAACAGCGAGCGAGGAGCTGAGGGGAGACTGAACACTGAAATGCTGCATAAACATGTCAGCTATGGCCTAAGGCTCACTACGCCCACCCACACTCGAAGGCCTTTCCCGGTTTCTTATTAAGTCTACCAGTACTTTTCCAAAATTTATCAAACTTATGAGATGCTCTCTAGGAGGCCAGTATGTCCATTTTAATCTGATCCTGATGTTTAATGCACCAGTCCAGCCGACTTTAAAAGATCTTACGAGCCTCACGCATCTGTTCATAAACAATACCCGACTGCGGCTTGTTATATGCCAACCAGCGTTTATATTTACACCTTGCCTCCCAGTGCGCATCACGAACATGCTTATTCCAACCTGCCACTTTTTTAACATTATTTTGACACACTAACCGGGATCCGATCCTAGCTGATAATGTCTGTATTGAAGCATTAGACAAAATATCAAAAATACTTCCATACATCACATCAAGCACACACCTGTGCTGTAATGAACTGCAATTTGTGTCCCCATAATGTCTAAACTCTTCCGGAAAATGTATGTCCCTAAGTTCCTTGTTACATAAATAGTGATAATTCAATATTTGATCCGAGTCTCCCTCCCCCAGGTCACATTACTCCTAGTTCCATGAGGAGTATCAATTTTATCCCTAATTATATTTAAATCACATTCAATAAAAAGTGGGAGGTGATCTGAACTATTCATATGAATCTCAATATTTCTAATTGTATGCCAAGCAGACTGTGTGACAAAACAATGGTCTAACCATCTATGACAACCATGCGCATCACTAACAAAAGTAAAATTATCTGAATTTAAGCCCAATTTCTCCACATCAGCGCAAGACCATTGCTGTTCATTACAAAAACTCAATAATTCATTATAAAAAAGCTCATTTGGGTGTGCGTTAAAATCGCCTAATATAAAAACAGATTCAACACAATTGCTCTCAACTATAGCACTGATTTCACCTAAGCACTCAGTAAATTCAGGCAGGTTTTCAAGTGAGTTGGTGGGCATGTATACACTAAACACAATTACAGAACGATCACAGAGCGTACCTTTGATAGCCATAATGCGAGAACTATATACATCATTATTAATGATATGCATCATTATTCACTTTAATGACGCGTTAAGGTCAAAATTTTAATGAATAATTTTAAATTACAAATACAACAATGCAAATAAAGAATTTGATTTGATTTAAGCAGCATATTTATTTATGTATACATGCCAAATAATATACACGTCCATTCTGCATTCACACATCCCTAAGGCAAAGGCCTGCATTTATCTAGCACTATAGGTTATCGATTCGCCATGGGTACACGGTGGCAAGGAATTAAGTGCCTCGATGACAATAAATAAGTGCCGCAAATTATCGCCCTTAAGACAGCTCGACCGGGGAAATGTGGACGCTTTGTTGGTATTCGGACAGTGTGCGAATTAAGGTAGGTATCGGTCAGGACTAGGGGTCGCAAACCGGGATCCCGGATTTCGAAAATACCGGGATACCAGGCCAATTTTGGGATTATTAATACCGGTATTCATTTCACAAAAACCGGGATTTTCGGTATTTTCGGTTTTAGTAAAATAAAGAGTGCAAAGAATTCAAACTAAAAGGCTAATTCAAAAAAAAACTGCTAGGTAGGAATTGGGGCATAAGTCCTAAAATTACTTTGTTATACTAATTTTACTACTTTTAGCTGAATCCCGGAAATACCGAAAATACCGGATTACCGGTATTAGTATGAAGCCAATACCGAAAATACCGATTTTGCTGAAATGCTTCGGTATTGCGACCTCTAGTCAGGACTTTAATGAATGTCAACGGCCATCCGCTTCAGTTTATCTATTGGAAAATTTCAAATAGGATATTGTTGAAAACGCCTAAATAATATTAATCTTTATTTTTTTACAATAATCATAACCCTAACATCTGTTACAATTCAAATTGTGTGGACTTATACGGACTTAGTTAAAAATTGGCCTACGCGCGCTATGGTTTCACATATTGTTTGTGCGAAACTGGTGCCCAACTAAGCAATAAGAGTTACCTGTTTTATATATAAAATAAGTTATAATAGCAATTAATAATATATAAGAGAAGCAGTGTGGAAGGAGGCACTGCTGCTCTATCGTCGGAGTTTTCAAAAAGGCAGAAATAATACATACGAGATGTATTTCACTGACTCAACGACTTCGCCAAAACTTCAAAAGATTTAATAAATGTGAAAATTTATATTAACAATGTAGACGGTTGTTATAGTGACAAAATATGTTCTTTTTTTTATTTATAGGTGGCTTGTTAACAATAGATATTGAATTTTTAATTTTACTTTAAGTCTTGTGTAAAATATAGAATCCCCATTCCAGGAAAAATTATAGCACAAAAACATTATCATGTTGACTAAACACATGTTAGCTTAAATTAAATAACAGAAAAAGGTGTGGTAGCAATTTGAATTTATTTTATGAAGCGAGTTATTAAATGTCAGTCAATCAAGTAAATTATTTTATCACCAAAATACAGATATTATTAACAATGTCATTCCGCGAGACATTACACTTAAAATAAAATCTAGGAATTTATAACCCGGCAACATTGCCCGGCAATCATTCTTAAACCACGAATTTTAACCTTTACTAATCCCATGCCCTTTTCGGCACTTTGTTTCACTTTAATAATGGCCACTATGACCATAAACAAGCAGAATCTACTAATGATGTTGGGCAAGTTCATTTGTGCGCAATGTTTTATGTGACGGAGAGTCGAACCCGCGACCCCACGGTCAAAGGTCCTAGCTTTATGACTCTCGGACGGCGGCGATAATTTATTAGTGATGCGACAAATTTATCGATACAGCATTCCCAAGTATATGTTTTATTCAAAACGCACCAATCATTTGGTCACTTACATCTTACCTGTATACGAAATGGTAGTTTATAAGTATTTAAATCACAATCTAGCCGTATTTACAAGCTAGTCAATTTATGGCAGTAACAGCACCTTTTATTTATGTTGTAGTAATAACATAACTTATTTGACATTGTACTCGCTTTAGAGTATGTAGTGTTTTTTAAATACAGTTTTATACAAGTTAAACTCAAGCTGAAGACTATTATCTTTGTGCAATAAAATATTTTACAGCTACGTTTGAATCGAGGTTCAATTCGAGAGCATCGGTGGCTTATTGTGTCAATGTCTTTTCGAAATTATGTGTAGATTTATTTGACGCTTTTACGCTGTAGCAAATCATTGTAAGGAAACCTGCGCACGCCTTCAAAGAAATTCAAAGGTTGTGCGCGAAGTCGATCAATCCGCACTGGGCCCCTCGTGGACGAATAAAGCCTTTGCCCTATAGGGGTAGGCTCGTGCCTGTGGGATGTTATAATGAGCTGCTCATGATGACGTTTGAATCGACGAGTAACATTATTGTTTAAATTCACCACCGATTTCAAAAGAAGTAGGAATCTTTGAGAATAATCGGCCAGCACTAATTAATTTTGTTAAAATTTGTTACACGACGTTATCCTATAAGTAACAATCAAACAAAACAAAGTTGCGTGAATTTATTTAAACCCTAATCAGACGCTACGATCTGAGTGTTGTTATTTAATCAATTATTAAGTTATTCAATAAAGAGACAATAAAATTTTGCCCAGCCATCTGATCTCAAAGCCCATCACTACGCCGCGATTACGAATGAGCCGCAGAATTTGCTAATAGTTGATAGCGATTTATTGTTTACTATTTGCACAATTTATGATGCCAACTGTTACTATGATATTCATTATACAAACGCATTGTTTGCCGGAGAGAGCGCCTGATTGATTGTTATTGTTATATGGCCTTAGCCTTTGTGCTGAATGCTATATTGATTTGAATTGACTTAACACATAGACAGGTGACCTTATAAAGGCTGAAGCTGCGGGAGACTTTGTTGTTTGAGGTCATCGGTTATACTTTTTATCAACCTAAAAAATAGGTCTTCAATTATTCGGACAATTTCATTTTTACCTTCGGGCTTAGGTTAGGTTAGGTTAGCTTGCTCCAAGAAAGCCTATTTACCTACTCGTTTCTTAAACTCCTTTTGGTGATTTAAGGATACAAACATGAAAACAAGAAGACATTCACAATCTTTTACATTAGACTTCTTTTATCCAATTAATCTACGTGAAAGTTGACGTTAATTTTCACACCAAATTATCCTTCAACGTTACGAGCTATATGAGTACAAAAAGATAAAAAGAAAACAATTGACAACCGAACATTATCAAATAAAAATGGACACACCCCATGCAGCGAGTTCGCAACGCAGAATCTTAATTGCCAAACAAAGTTGCGATGCCAACGTGGAAATATGCGGAGAGATGAGTGATACCACCGTCCCGTTGTTCATTAAGTGGTTATTTCAATGCATACATTACCTAGGCGCGTTAGACGTCCATAATAAAGGCTTATCTCCCATCTGCCGTACAATGGCCGTTGCAAGCCTTCTAAGAGGGAAAAACTGACGTGCCTTCACTGGTCAACCTGTGCGCATAACTTCACGCTTCACCTCTTGTGCGCATAGATAACTGGCTACCTTGTGTCCTCATATAGTAAGGCAACCAAGAATCTGCGTGAAGTACCTGAATATTTGTTTTATTTACTTATTTATATAAATAAAAATAAATAATTCATTTTAGGCTGCGGCATGGCTTTGCCCTCGGCATTACAGTTGTCCATTAGCGGCGGTTACCATTTTCCAACAGATGAGCCGCCTGCTCGTCTGCCTACATAAGCAATAAAAGAATAAAAAAGTATCTGAATAAATTCTTATTTTTCGTAATGTCTTTGTGTGTGTGTGTATTCTTTTGTGTACTGGTCCTGTATTTTGATTTGTTGTAGCATTTTTCTTTCTTCATCCACTTTATTTTCTGCCAGATAATGCTCAGTGGCGTAGTGGCTAGCGCGTTCAGGGGTATACTATAGTGATAAGATGTATAAAAATATAAAACGGGGTCATAACGGTTGATTTTATAGTGTGAAGGATACCTCATGATGCCCTTGCCTTTAGCCGATATTGGTTAATGCGGCTGAATAGAAAGCGATGCCCTGACTAAATACATAACTTGCGCTAGTCGTGTTCGTGTTGTCAATAAAATGTGTAACCAAATTAACCATAATGTCGAGTTTTGAAACGGACCTCTGACGTAGCGATCGACATTTTGATAGTTGGGAGCGACGTCTTACTTGAAATCTGAGTATTATTATGAGTATTCATGAACGGATAAACTTACTAACATATCGTAACCATAACCGATCTCAGGCATCAGCCTCTATCGCATTGGAATAGATATACTTATGAGCTTGTACCTAGATAACCAAATAGATTAAGATCCCTATTGTAATGAGGAAATAAAGAATATTTATTATTATTATTATTTTATATATACATATTATACACAGAACCACAAAAATCAATACAAACACACACTTGAAATCCGGTATCATCTTTATTTTCAAACAATATAGGTTTGGAACCTGCCAGTATTGGACCCGCTGAACTCCGAATTCGTAACACTACACTATACCGTTATTTTTTTTTTTTTTATCAAATAACTCAATCTTGATATAATTAGATCGCGCTCTGATATCATATCTATCATGCTTGCATGCTCACTGCACTTTTAAAACACGATTCTTTTGTTGACCGCAGTCGTTGTCTTTGGTTTTAGCCGCTTATCTAATATCGAAACAGATGTTAGAACAAAAAGGGCCCTATAAGACATGTTATGTTTAGTGAAGTATGAAAAAAATTATGACAGCACTATTCCTAAACATTGTGTTAAAATCACTAAGGATTAGTGTCAGAATTAGATGACAAATAAATTATATAAAATATTCTTATAATTTGTTACTTTTTATGTTAATCTATACAGACTACTAAGCACTATGCTGCAGAGTAGGTGACATAGAGAAAGATATTGTTGTTAGACCTTTAGACGACCCATTTGGTGCTGCGGTTGAGAGGTCGACTGCAACACCAAGGGCTCCGGGTTCGATCCCCGGGCAGTACAAACAATTGTGTGCATGAACATGTCTGTTTGTAATGATCTGGGTGTTTTATATGTATAATATATATGTATTAACAAAAAAATGTATATAAGTATGTTTGTCCGTTGTTTAGTTCCCATAATACAGGCTTCACGCTTAACTTGGGACCACTAGATGGCGCTGTGTGAATCGAACCCGGAACCCTCGGTGTTGCGGCCGACTATTTTGCTGCTATAAGCAGTGAATGTCAAAGCTGTGATCTGCATCTTCAACAGGGACTTCATTCTTATAGGGATCCCTGTAAAATCATGAACCTTTTGAATCATGCAAACCTTTGTTTAGGGATCTTAAATTATTGACATTTCCAAGCCTTTACATTTTTGGGAGCTGCAAATTTGTTAGAAACAATCTTAAGCTATTAAATAGGGCAGGTGATATTTACCTCGAAATAAAGAAATCCAGATAGATTAGTACTTAAGCCAGCACCTAGACACTTTATACATGAAAAATTGTTTAAATTGGTGTGTCAAATATAATAAATACCAAATAGCTAAAATTGAATAATACAATTTTGTTAAAAAATAAGTTGTGGCTTCTTGAGAAGAATTTTATCATGTTAGCGAGTTTTAATAAAATAATGTTATATCGCTTTAGTTAACTTTTACATGCCATATTTTTGGCGAAACTTGTGAAACTTCATTTGAATATTACCACCAATAATTGTACCATGTTTCATGTAAATAAATAAATAAATAAAAAAAATGTTTTTCTTTCTTTATTTCCTTCTTCACCTATTACTTCACATAGGAATATTTTTCATTTTTCTATACTGTTTTTGTTACTGTCGTTACCTACCACAGCTCGTCCACAATTATAGGAATGTCCAAACAAACACGGCTAATTGACTCTTTTTAGATCGGCCGCCGTCACCCGCCGCATCAGCCAGTACCTTCGTCAGTCAGCCAATTACACCAATTCCATCTTAACCCCACGTTTTATAATGCGAAAACAATTGCAATCACTTTTGTTTACTTTCGCTGTTTTGAAATTAGAGTATCTATTTGTAATATTAAAATAAAAAACTTTTTCTTCATGCATATGAAGTACGTATGAAACGTAGGTATTTCAAAAATAAATATTTTGGTGTAGACAAAACTGGCCGATGTAACAAGGAAAAATTAAGGCTTCTCTTCTTATTTTAGAAAAAAAAGTTATGATGTACCGCGACGCGTAACTCACATCGCACAAGCCGCCCGGCTTACGCCACAGTATTGTGAAAAACTCTTCCAAAGATAGTTGGTATCCATGTTTTCTAGTTACTGGATCGAAAGAAATTTGCCTACAGTGTTCTTTAAAAAAACGAAATTCATAACCCTCTTTATTTTTGTCTATTGTCCGTCTTTTTGTTCTGGGTTATCTCTGGAAGGACCTTTTACTTAACTAAGAAAGAAATCACTAAAACCGGTTGAGTCACATCGTAGAAGATACAGAACTTGAAATAACGCAACATGCAATTTTCGAATTATTTAGTGCCTCTGTTGTCTACAACTATGAGCTATTATTTGAGATCGCTTTGTCATCCCGGTGTTCGTCGGTTCTTATCCCACGCAGGCGTGCCCAGGTTTCCTCACGATGTTTTCCCCTACCGTAAGAGCGTCGGATAAACGTACCTACATATAATTTCGAAAATTCGAAAATACATTGGTACGTGGCAGGATTTAAACCTTCATTCTCTTTATCAATGAACCACTGACGCTCTGTTATAGTATAGTTGTCGTAAACAACCACTAATCCGCATTGGGTTTCAGTCCAAATTCTCCAGTCATGCTGTGTGGGAGGGTCTGTGCCCAGCAGTGGGTCGTTATGGTGTTTGATAGTTAGCGGTAATTACGACACCTTTGTAACCTGTTGATTGATTGTTGTAAATTTCTCAAAGGCTTTTCAAAGGTCACACCCACCTACCCTTTCTACATTTTGACCGTTTAATTAACCCCAAGCTGAACTTCAAATGGCCAAATCTAAACTTTGGACCATATTATATGCAATTTACTTGTTATAATGCTATTTTGAACTTAATTATAAGGATCATAAGAAATTTTAGAGTTAATTGACGTGAAGTGTGAAGCGATTCTTTTATTTATTGCACGAATGTTTTTATTTCAATCTAACCTACGTAGTATGGCATTTTGAGACTAATTTCTGTTTGTTTCTTGCATTTCTTTGTTTTTGACTCTCAAAAGCTAACCTTACTCTGTGAACAATGTGCATTATAAACCAATATGAAGGAAGTTAAGGCATGAAAGCGTAAGAAGCAGGCAGATTTAGAAATAATACCTTAAGTAGATTAAGTAAGCTTACTTTCAGCTTAAGTATATTTCCTTATTAGAACCTAAGAACTGTATCAACAAAGTGTCAAATGAAAACCACTAGTAGTAAAAAGTATAGAAATTTTCAGCGTATATACCAAAAGAGGTTAATACGAGCTTCGTTAATTGCTGTTCTTTCGATGCCGGCAGCCATCAGCCATCAGTCGACACTTCCCACGGTCAGTCTTATCACACGCAAAAAGGTAGAAAAGGGAATCCATTGAAATAATGTGCCGCTCGTGCTTCTTGAATACTGATTTATGTTGGATTATTTTAACAATTTTAGGCTCGCAACGTTAGTGATATTAAGCAACGACGTTACTCTTAGTATGGCGGACGCTTTCCTGGAACATCTATTTTCAAATTATATAAAAACTACCAGATTGTCCTTCGCGGAAAACAGACAGATTTGGTACGTCTATGGTGGTATAAACCGACCATATTCACCATATGACCATTGATATACTTTATACATATAACACTGACATAAGTGAATTCCATTTTCACTAATATTTTAGCCATTTCACTCTTATTTTATTGCCGATATCTTATATTTACTGGCTGAATGCGAGTTGCTAGGTGTTAACGACTACTACCCTAAGTTTAACCAGTGTTGCCAGAGGTGTCCCGATTTGCGTGGGATATCTCGATTTTCGGGGGTCTGGGGATGAGTCCCGATTTGTACCTGGTCCGAACGCTAAATGTCCCGATTAATAAAAAAAAATAGTTTCTTCACACTAGCCAGGGAATAGGGAATATTATAGGGAATGATAGGGAATCAAATATTATTTTTCTGTCTCCGATCCAATGAACGACAATTAAATTTTCTTGCACGATTGTTAATCGGAAGCGCTACGCCTTAGAGCCGCCAAGATTATTATGCAGTTCAAATTTCATATCAAAGGGTAAAATTAAGTACTAGGTACTATAACATGAAATGTCTACGGGTTAATCAATATGAACATTCATAAATAAGTAACTAAACAAATGCAATTTAGTCGTTACCAGGAAAATATCTATTGCTAATCAAATGTCCCTTCTGAGAACAGTGTGACATTAATCATAATTATTTATCAATAGACACGCTTGTCACTTAACCACGATAGTAACAGAGGCAGAGCAAATACGGCCAAAGCTACATATGCATTCTTCAGTGCAGTTATATTATACATGACTAAGTGAATAATACAATTTATGTTGGTAATTTTGTTTTAGCATCATGGCACATAATTCCGATATGGGCAATGTAATTATTTACTAAATATAAAAATCATGTAATTACAGAACCAGCGTACTATTAAAAGTACCCCGACAGTTATAGTACCGTTTACGTTTGATTATTAACACCTGATTTTATTTCAAAGAACTCTCTTATAATACGGATTAAGTAATAAGGAGTTTTACATGCCAAATTCTATTTATGCAGTCGCTAACTAGAAATATTACTATACTTTTGAGACAGTAAAATGGCAACCTGCTGCGAGAGGTTATCCCCAGTGTACGCCAGATATCCCGGCCCTCAGCGTTTTATTATTAATTATATTTTTTATTATTAATTCTGACAAATTGCGAGCAAATATAATGCGAAAAAAAAAGTCGAAAACCCATGAATTCTTGTCAAATATTTTAAAATACAAAACGCAAAATTACAGCAACTTTGTCGTCGTTCGTGTAATGCCGTTGACTGATGCCCGAGGCGTGTGTTTTAAGCGTTTTATTTTAAATAGTACCTACATGTTATCTACTTTGTGCACCTGATCATTTGTAGAAATAGGAATACCTTGATATTAAATAACTGGCATTAAACCCTAACGAGTTAGCAGTTTTAATGCGTATTGCGCCTTATTCCTTGAGCAATTACTGAGGGAATCTCGGCCCTAATGACAGATGCCGGGCTTTTTCTTAGCGAATTACCACGTGCGTGGAAGACTCGAGTTGGAATTCGCAGACTTTGTTGCAAACTCTTGGATTCCTAGAGAGGCGGCCTGTTAAATATAGGAAAGAGGGATTCATTAAAAGGAGTATAGTTTTTATCTCAGCTTAAGACAAGTTAAGTGAACTTCAAATTGATTTCGATGTTTTTATAACGAGGGCTCGATGAAGTACATCTCCCGCAAATTAAAAACTACCGCAAAAATAGTTTATTGGATGGGTGACTAAAAATATCAACTGGAGTCCCTCCTTACTTTGGGAATAACATAAATCTGTTAGTACCTTATCCGGTAACTGCGCCATAGACTCCCCTCGAGAAATATACTTATAAAATCGAATATGTACCTAGTAATTTTCATAGCCGCAAGCCCATCGATCAATTACAACTCCAGTGTCTGCATGATGGATGCATCTCATTTGCAGCACCTAAACAAGCGCACGTCACTGTTAGTTCCGTTGCATTTGAAACCTATGCTTAGCTAAGCCCTAGACAAACTAAATCTAGGCCGGAGGCTATCGGTTTTTAAACGCGGTAAAACATCCTATAGTCAGTATTATGTTAGGATCCTACCACAATGAGCTTCTTTTTATTTTGAAAACATTAACAAAACTTAATAACCCCTGTTGAAAATAGGCCTCCTTCAGTAAAGGTGCTTTTTTAGGTTCCGTAGCCAAATTGCAAAAAACGGAACCCTTCTAGATTCGTCAAGTCTGTCTGTCTGTCCGTTCGTCCGAATAATACAACCCCTTTTTTCTCCAAAACTATAAGCACCATAATATTCAAACTTTGTGAGTATATGTATTCTGTGAACCGCTATTAGGTTTTGACAAGAAACTTTTAAAAAATAATAATATATTTTGGGGTTCCCCATACATTAAACTGACGCTCGAAAAATTTTTTTTCATCGAACCCCCCCGTGTGGGGTATCAATGTGTAGAGCTTTTTGAATAGTTTGCGCGAGAGATACTTCCAAAGTTGAAAAATTGTGTCTAAACTATGGGGTTGATAAAATCGAAAAAAATATATGATGTAACCATAAAATCTAACAACGAAATTTAGTTTGAACGATTTCTGGCGAGTAGTTTTTTTTTATACGTCAAAAACGGTGCACCACTATTTTTCATATTAAAGCTGTGTGTAGTAGGTGCCTGAGTAAATAAAGATTACATTATTTTATGTTACTTGCTGCTGCGGAACCCTCCACGGGCGATTCCGACTCGCGCTTGTTAATTTTTGTTAAAAGTGTACATGACGGTCGAAATGCTAACCCGATGGTAAGTGATACGCTTGACCATGTGAGAGTAGCATTGATGGAGACCAACAACTATTAGACAGTTATTATTTTTTCATCATGGCGCACTGCGCCCGACACCCGAGACAACAGATCCCAGGTCTCTTATTGTAGTATCTACAGTGCCCTTATCCAGAAACACAAATGTGCTTTTATTACATTGTTTGTCATATAGAGATTTTAGACCAAAGCAAGATGCGCTGGTGCCAATGATTATAAAATCGAGTAAGGAACTACCCCAACTAAGTCGTGTTGAAACTTGCCATCAGCTAAATCGTTTACTTAATAAGTAAAATTTTCAAAAATAAGTCGAAACCTAGGCTAATCGATTTGACAAACGAGTTCTTGTAACTCAGCCATTTCTATAATGAAATTAATAGTCACAAATATGCAGGTGTTTCGGCACATTTCGCCCGGGGTAACAGACGGAAATATCTCTCTTACCGCGCCGCCTAATTGCCTAGACGATAGATTAGTGCCCCAGTACAGTAGGGCCCAAGGCTCAACTAATTATTGGGTGTCGGATGTAATGCATTTGTATCCACCGTTGGGCATAGCTTTAAATGATGTTGCTGTAAGTAAAAACGTATTTTTTATATTTATGTAGTAAGTTCAGCCAACAAATTGCATTGGGCCCGAGTGGTATGTTGGGTCACAATCTCCACATAACTAGGCTGTACGAGAGGCCTGTGCCTTGCAGATTTTGTTGTTATAGTCTGATTATAATGTATTTTATATTTAGCTCGGCGATATCCGCAGGAGAACACATAGTGCCTATAATTGGTTTAAGGCACTATGGCCGATGGGACGGAAAGGTTCTTGAGTGGCGTCCACGTACCGGGAAAAGAAATGTAGGCCGACCCCCAACCAGAGGGACGGATGACATGGGTAGTAGATGGATGTCAATTGCTAGTGATCGATCCGCGTGAAAATCATGAGGGGAGGCCTTCGTTCAGCAGTGGAAATTAAGGCTGTAATGGTGATGATGATGAAGTTAGCACAGTTCAATACCATTCTATATCTCACATATCCCTTTCAATCAATGATCTCATAACTTCCCATTATGGGGCATATTCCAACACAGAAACAAACCTTTGCATTTCCATGTAATGAAAATAGTGACGTCATGGACCTTTTCGATTTTTAAAGCCAAATGTACAAGCAACCAAACAAGTAACAAGACACACTTAAAATAAATTGAGTTAGGCCTATTGCGTGTTCGGGATACGCATCTCATATAATTATACCATCCAAATAAATTACCAGTAATATTTTAGTGTTGTTTATGAATAAACATGTTGCGTGTGTACGCCAGTATACTTTGTCTAAATCATCAAAATGTTCTCCGAAAATTATGAGTAACACGTCAAATAACTGTACCGCTGTTTGTTATTATCTAATAAAGATGATTAGGGAAAGTGGACCGTCGCAGCAACTGAAGCCTTTAATCTAGAGTAAAAATGTCAATGATATTATGTATATATAAAGGTAGATACGCCACCCGTGCCTCAAAATCGAACCGCCAAAGAGAATACAGTTGTAGGCTCTTTGTTTAGGTAAATGAACGCTCATTCGAAATATGTGTATGTGTGCTGTCGCTGCATTCGGAACACTTTTTTCAGTTGTTTTGTGAGCATATCACGGATCTATATTTTTTACATCATTGATTATCTAATAAAGATGATTAGGGAAAATTGACCGTCGCAGCACCTGAAGCCTTTAAAAAAGTTGGAATATTTTGATTTGACAGTTATAACTATTTTGACTGTTCTGTCCATGCCCTTTTTTTAGTTTAACTCGCAAAGTAACGGTATTGTATGATAGCGTTGTGCGTGCTGTGATGTTGTAATTATACTTTTTTTAACTCAAAAGTTTACAATGTCTGGAGTTTCTTGTAGTATAATTAAGTGACCAAGTGCCTTCATGAAAAAATAAGATTTATTATTAACCTTTCATATTTTATTGTAAATTAAGATAATACCCTAAATTAAGGCTAAGGTAAGGTATGATAAGGGGCCCAGAATACTACTTTTGGGACAAGCCAACCTCACCTACTCGAGGTGCATCCGCCCAAAAAGCAAACCATGTGGTCTTTGTTTCGCATTAGCAAATTTAGCTTAAGCTTTAACCGATGATGGATTGAACGAGAAGGTTCTCGAATGGAGACCGCGATTTTGGAAAAGAACTTAAGTGACAACGGATGACTTGGTTAATTAAGGTGTGCAGTGCCCAATGAATGTAATCTTTCATGGACCGGTTTAAAAATTCTTTGGAGAGCTTTTGTTCAATCTGATTAGGCTGAAATGAGAATTCTTGTTCCCTGTCAAAGACAATACTGTCTTTCAAAACAACGATAATGTGGTCCGACTACCGTTGATTTGTGGCTAGCTGGTGATTTACGACGTGTCATGTCATGACGCACAAACATATTAGTTGTTATTTCTAATAGGCAATATGTTCAACCGCAGCAAACTTTGAAAAGCGGTTGGTATTGTGTTCAACAAGGGCAGAGGAAATCTTCCAAGTACAAATTACTGTACAACAAAACAGATTTGAAATCAAGATAAGCCTAGATTGAATGAGCATCATTTTGTATAATTCATTTTCGGCTTTATAATATGGCCAACGGTATGCTTCGGTACTAAATTAGATTAAATAAAATCATTTTAAATATCACGCGTCTCGTATCTCTTTCTATCTATTTTTTAAGTGCGAAAAAGCACATGTGATACATCGGTATCAGGAAACCACAGCGAAACTACGCAAGCGTTGTCTGTCACCGAGTGCATGAAATTATTGGCGCCCCAGATGGCACGATGGGCATACCCATAACCCTAACAGACTTGAGACGACAAACTATAAACTATTCAGATGATTCATGATTTATGGACTTAACTTTTTTTAGGCTGGATTATAATTAAAACTCTAGTGAATCTTGGCATATTTTCAAAGCCTGGTTCGCAGTCGCATTGCATAGAATGGTAACGTTGATTGCCCCAGAAGAATAAAGCTGCGGGGCAATAAATAAAATACTTCCCAAGATACTTACCCTTAACAATTAGATGATCTGGACATCTTTCACGATACGCTGCCAAGATTTAAGTTTAAGTTACTCGCCATCCAGGAGAGTTAAGCGTTTCTTATGTATCTATGTATTTGTGGTATCTTTCATTTGTGATATCTTGCTCTTCTCCTTATTTAGTATTGGTATAATTGTATTGTAAAATCTAGTTTATCTGCTCATAATTTTGTGTTATCTCAATTTTGTCAAATATGTTTTAATTTTTATCGATAATGCTGTGTATGCTTTTAATAGGTGTATATATTAAATCTAATACAAACTGTACATGATGAAAATGTAAATAGTTACACTGTTAGCGTACCTTTCTAAATAAATAAATAACAATAACAAAAGTAATGGTGCCTTCGATCATAGAAACTTATAAGCTCGAAGATAGGTGCCCTTTATCTGCCTCGTGTACACACTACACACTGCAAAACAAACGACGTTTACCATTCTTCCTTTAAAGGCTCATTGAGAAATCCACAGATTTCCCAATACAGGAGATGGGGCAAGCGCGCGTTAAAAAGTGCGACAAATGTATGCTCAACGAGCATACACTGGCTATAGTTTACGCTCCGTGAGACGAATGAAGACGCACGAATTTTAGAAGAAATTACCGTTTTTTTTCCAAATGCCATTCTGTGCAATTGTAACATGCCATCATCGCAGTGATCAGTAAATTTACCAAGAAATATAATATCTTTCACAGGTAAGAATTGAAAAGTAATTGCGACACTGGGACTGCCTATAAACTTGGCGGCTTGTCCAGTCTAATTGTTATTCGGATGTCTGTGGAGAAATCAGTCAGGCAACGTCGCCGTAGGTATTTAGTTTATCAAACACCGTGATTGGCGAACGGTAATCAATTAAACGGGTTCCAGCATACCCACGATTAGATAGCGGGATGTGAGAAACGATTCTCATCGCCTTTATGAATTTATATCGTTACTGACTACGTATTTAGTTACTTAGCACATTTAACTTGGCAATAAACAGCGACAAGCGGCTCTAAATCTTTTGTGGAAGTATTCCTTGAATGCCGACTTTCGACCTGCGCTAACTCTTCGCTCAGAACATAAACTGTGTCAGTTCACGCTGCCAATCTGGCGATCTAATCCTTATTGCCAACTATCAGTACCTAACTTCATTCTCACGAATCGGCCTGTTTGAATTTAAGAATACTTGAGAAGTTTATGTATTGTGTAATAGCGATTTGATAGCCGAGGATTTCCGACGTCGGTATTTAGCGGCGTAGACGTTATCGGCAATATATTTGTATGGTTTAAATTTAAAATCATATGTGCTTACAAGGCAAATAAGCCGTTTGCGCTTATGATGGAAAATTGGACAAGGATTACTTACCATCCAGTGAGCGTCCTGACCGTCCTGTAAACTTTGTAACATAAAAAAGTCAGCAACACGGCGCAATAGCGTTATTCCCTCATGCACAACCGTCGTGTCCAGCAGTGGTGTAATAAAAGTCACCATTCATATTATACCTAGTGTTAAACTAGGTATTATCAGAAACATGAGTTCAGATATTTTTGACTGTTTAGAATCCCTACATGCTCAAAACTTTAGACTTCTAGTTATAATCGTATTTTGAAATATTGACAAGGTTCTCGGAATTTCTAGAAAGATTTAAACTGCGTCTAATCACTAAAAGTGTACCCATTAAAACCTACTATTTTCATACAAAAGTATTGTTCAAAAGCATTGCACAAGTATCCGTATCCTTCTAGTGTATTATTACATATTATTCACAAAATGGACAGTGGAAACAGCACTTAGATATTATGTGGCCTGCGCCGGGTGCGTCCCACGGTATTAATCTCAAACGCTGATTGTGCTGACGCGGTAATGGCTCCGGAATGCAAATAAATATAAATAAAATATCCACCAAGATTTACACTGCGCCATCTAGGCCCAAACTAATCATAAACAGATACACATAATCCGTTAGTTGACATCGCTTATTGTTGACGTACTTGTTAAGAACTTTCAAAAAGGAACGTTTCTATATATTTTGCATGCGAATAGTAATATGTGACGTCATTGCTCACTATCATCAATTGACCTTCTATGTGTGTACTGCCCGGAGATCTCCCAAAACCCTTGGTGTAATAGCCGACGTCTGATCAAAGCAAAGTTCAAGACATCGTGCCGCTATTGCGATGCGTGCCGCAAGTAGAATCTCAAACACGCTTAAATAATTACAGACGCACCGGTAGCCAGCTTTAGTTTAATTTCTAGTCTACTATCTGTTTGCGTGGCTTTGCTCGTATTAAATGTTTACATATAAAAAATGGAGTGTCTGTTTGTAATATTGAAATAACAATTTATTCTTCATGCATACGAATACACAGGGTGTTTGGCGCATGGACCGACAGAATTTTGGTGGGGAGGGGGAGGTCTTACGCTATTTTTCCCGGTAGATGCAATGTCTAAAGTTTTGTTGAAGTTTTTCATGATCTCAGTTTGAAAAGACTTAATTTTTTTGCCATAAGAACCATATCAACTAAATACAAGGACCAGTCATCTTGCGGTATTTCAATAACAAATAAAAAGTTATGACGGTTTAAAGGTATGAATTTGGGTATTTAAAGAAAATAATTAAAAGAACATTATCTTAACTACCGGAGAAAAGTAACGTAGGACAACCTTTTCTTACAATTTGGAGTGATTCCTAGTAGAAATAATCACTGGAATAAATATACTGCAATGAAGTAGTTATTGCTCTGAGTCGAGTTTTAAAAGTTCGTTTACTCTGGTCTCCCTTCATCAAACCCTGGCTTCCTTATTTTTGAAGTATCCTCTTTCCTACAAAAACATATATTCGATCGAATTGAGTAACCTCCTTTTATGAAGTCGGTTAAAAAGAAGTAGATAACCCGACTTAAATCGAGTCGTGTTTGTCACAAGTTGGCACATCTCTCGAGTCTATACTCGATGGCAATAAATGGCGCACGTTTATATCCCCGCTCCCGTAATTTGTCGTGGCCCCGCGCGTTGTTTATAACAATTTATTTGTCCTGTACCGTCCACCATCTTACAAGGACGCGTTGCAGTTTACGATTGGCTCGATGCGATTACTGCTATTTAATGGTATTCGATACTACTTTTATGAAGCCGGCGCTGAATCTGGCGGTTTACTACGAGCTTGCAGTCGGCGGTAATTCTCAAAAGAAGTTTAAGCTCAATAACTTTCTATACTATCTTGGTAACTAAATGGCATAGACGTTGCTTGGCGACTAACTAAAGTCATTATTTTGAAAACAAATAGGAGGATTCTATACAACAAAATCTTTAAAATTATGCTCTTTGCTCAAAAACTTACGAGCAGGAATTATACAATCTAGGTGTGTTAATGCCATTGACATTACTCTACGCCATAGTCCTAATTTTGGATACAAACATATGAAATCTATACAAAAGATT
Organism: Leucinodes orbonalis; assembly: GCA_019425675.1. Taxonomy (NCBI): domain Eukaryota; kingdom Metazoa; phylum Arthropoda; class Insecta; order Lepidoptera; family Crambidae; genus Leucinodes; species Leucinodes orbonalis. Next base: position 325,341 of record PQWD01003765.1, read on the forward strand.
CGATCCGGCGGTCGTAGGATCATACCGCGTTTTAAACTAGAACCGACTAAAGACTACACACTAGACCACGGAGGCAGCTAGTATAGAAGCCTTAAATGTAATTAATTGAAGCCTGCTGAGAAGAGGTGCATCCTGCCAAACTACGTAGAAATGAAAATTGATCTAAAAATTTTTGATTTAGATTTTTTGAAAACATTCCATAATAATTAATCTACTGAATTCATCCTCTGATCCCTGACAAACGTCATACTTTAACTCCCAGTCATTCCTCAACTAAGTCATCAGTTCATCTGAATGAGAAACTGAGTACCCTTCCCCTATAACATTTGCGATTTAATGCACCTATAAATAATATATAAATTTAATAGTCAATCAACGACTCCAATTTATAACACCAACGCAGTAATAAGCTCTTACTTCCTCAATAATCCACATCAATAACAATCTTGTGAATCCATAAACATTTGATGCAATTACAACACTAATATTATTCCGTAATGGTACTAATAAAATTGCCGCGAACAAAACCCGTGGTGATAACAGATGATGAAACCAATATAACACTGGCACAAGTTTCACCACACTTTTAGATACAAGCTTTGACAGTCCACTGGTTTTAATTAGGACATAACTCAAGCCGCAACTTGGGGATATCTCCAACATCGTTAGCAATTCCGCGAAGCAATATACCGGGTTGTTTATCATCGGAGTAATGCCGCGTTGTATAATGCCGGCCCGGATGATACCTGATAACGTATCCCAATGCGGTCAGCCTCCAGTAATAGTTACACTCTATCAAACTAATTTAATGTTATCACTTTATACCAGTGCGCAGGCGCCGATTGCGCTCGCGCAGGGGAGCCATAACGAACTGCGGATATGGCGCAGAAACACATCGACATTTTGCTCCTCCTTTTTGTTTAGATTAACTCTTCTTTTGATAGACAATTAGAGATTTTCTCGTGTCCGGTTGCATGCACTCAGGTACCATTAGGAACTTGGGATATGACGCTGTAACCACTTTCATAATCCTTATGGAAAATATATGGTCAAGTTACAGAATAATGAGGATCTCGGTGTTAAAAGTTTTAAGTACATTGTTGTGTTTTTAGAAACGGCCGTTATACTGGCAGTTGGGACCTAGTGGTTTGATATGACCTTAGAAGAAGCACGAAATTTATTTTCATTCAATGCGGTGACTTTATAAGGTATTAATGTAACTGAGAAAAATAGCACAATGTTACTTTTTGCATATGTACTCCTCGCAAAAGTCAAATCCACGAGCTATGTATCAAGACCGATATTAACTCGATTCTTTTTTATAAATGCTAAAAGAGTACACGATGGTCAGTACACTCACCTGATGTTAAGTGATACGCCTGACCATGACAACGGCATGGTAGGAGACCAACAACTGATAAACAGTTATTATTCTCCATCGATGCCGCACTGCACCCATCACACGAGAGAACAAATGTAAGGACTCTTGTTCCCGGTAATTTTACTTGCTACAGTGTCCTCATCACAGAAGGTACTGCGGTGGTACCTACCTAGACAACTCAGTACAGAGTCTACCACCTAGTAAAGCAAGACCACGGAAGCGGTAAAATCTGGTAGATTATATTACATTACTAACTGCGGTCCTTTTGAATACGCTCAAGGCCCGACGAACGATGAAGAGGGCTTTGTAAGGCGTTTCCCTATATGCTATAAAATCCTAAATTAACACGACGTAGGAAACGAAATTCTCCAATATAAACCGCTGCGATAGTGTGAATCTATGGCTTTATGTTTGAAATGTTTTTGATTTATTGTCCAGTCTGTTTAGCTCTTGATCGTGAAGCAGTTATATTTGACACTAAATAATCAGAATACCGTTAAATAACCCTTAAAAGGGTAATAATAAAAACGCAATTAATTTGTAATTACGCTAGAAAGACTTAATATTGTGAAATAACAGAAATGGCATTTCAATGAAACCTAAAAATTTAATATTCGCAATAAATACTCAGATCGGAACAAAACCTTCCCCTTTCTTTTTTCGTACAGCAACTGGTGAATTGCTTATTTGTCTTCTCAAAAAGTCTAACCTGTTATATGGCAGCCCTAATGTTGAATACCTGTTTGACCTTTTAAGTATTTATAGTTGGTCTCTAATCGCATTGAAATATTGATATTAGCCGGTAAATATCATGGTAACGATGCTAGCAACACCGCATGGGGCACTATCATTTTGAACAGGATTGTCTCACTGATTGTGCCTCTAATGAAGGACTGGCGTTGTCTATTAGACCCTCGGGCTACTATTAAACTGAATATTGTTTAAAGTTATCGCGATTTGCACACATTGAATACACAATGCATATTTTACTTTAAATAGGATGTAGGTAGTCCAAGACAAAGATAAATCTTTGTGGACACAAGTCAACCAGCTCTTGGTGCATCTGCAAACACACACTGAAGATAATCATCTCCGTATTTCTCAAAGGAAATTCAAATTTCAACCCCAGCACCTGGATGTTTGGAAGTCTTCCAGTACAATTAGGTCGACATTTTCTTGCCATGCACGACCAAACTATAGAATGAGATTCCATTGGAAACATTTCCGGAGCGATACAACCAGGCGCACTTCAACATCCCAACACCAGGATATTGGGAAGTCGTCCACGGTCCGATTCGGTTGACATTTTCTGCCACGCATTACTAAACTGAGGAATGAGCTACCACTGCACACATTTCTAGAGCAATACGTCTTGGCGTCCTTATAACATCAACGCATAGATGTTGGGAAGTCTATCGCAGTCCGATATGTTCCACTTTTGTGAATGAAATGACTTCACATTTACCTGCGCGACACGAGCAAGTGTCCTTTAGGAAGGGACATTCTCTTACTTGAATAGTCGGCAATGAACGGTCAGGAACGGTCTTGCAAATGTTAAGCAGCACTTACCAACAGGTGATCCGTTTGCTCGTTTGGTTCTTGTTCAATAAAAATAAAGACGAGACTTATTGATGGATAGAATCACAGACATCCGAATATACAATTAGACTGGACAAGCCGCCAAGTTTATAGGCAGTCCCAGTGTCGCAATTTCTTTTCGGTTCTTACCTGTGAAAAGTTATTATATTTCTTGGTAAATTTACTGATTCATTGCGATGATGGCATGTTACAATTGATTGATTGCACAGGATGGCAATTTGGAAAAAAACGGTAATTTCTTCTAATATTCGTGCGCCTTGACTCGTCTCACAGAGCGTAAACTGGTAGCCAGTGTATGCTCGTTGAGCTTACATTTGTCGCACTTTAAACGCGGCTTGCCCCATCTCCTGTATTGGGAAATCTGTGGATAGAATGATGAAAATTGTTGAGGGAGGTCCTCTAAACTGGACGTTGTATGAATGAAATCGCGTATTATTACACAATGAAACCGCCACAGGTTCGGACTGATTTCTACCGAGAGTAAATATAGAGATGTATAAAAAAAGTTTCTTGTTTCTTTCTGTCCATTAGATGTCTAGTCCATAACTCGTAGAGCGCCTTTCGAAGTACGGAGAGAATCAACAAAATATTGTTCAATCACCCATCAAACGATTGACCCCCACCACCAGATCTACACCACCGAGCTATTTAATACTTCATCATCATCAGCCCAGTATACGTCCCCACCGGAGGCACGAGCCAACCCGTATAGGTTGTAGAGGGCTTAGTCGTCCCCGCGGGTCCAGTGTGGATTTGACGACTTTCCGCACAACCTTTGAATTTCTTCGCAGGCGTGCGCAGGTTTCCTCACGATGTTTTCCTTCACCGTAAGAGCGTCGGATAACGTACATACAATTTCGCTAATTCGAAAACACATAACCACGTGGCGGGATATGAACCTCAGCCCTCTCGGTAGGAGGGCAACAGTCCACACCATTGAGCCACCGAGGCTCTCAATACTTCATATTAAGATGCAACAGATGCAACTAAAACTGCCTGCGAGATAGGATATTCTCCCGCAGTAAAACGTAGCTTATGTGTATATGAAGGGTGTTTGTAAGTCGCGCAGCTGGCGCGACGTCAGCTGCTTTATTTTTCTAAATCAAAGGTTATTCGAAAATAAAAGTAGCCTTAGTTTTTCTTTATAACATAAGCTGACAAAAGTACCGTCCAAATATGTCCAGTCATTTAAACTAAAAAGAGTCATTTTTTTTAAATTGTTATTTTGGCGTATATAGTTACCATATACCTTCTTATGTCTAATCAAAAATTGTTATTTAAATATAACAAACGACATTCTAATTTTATTTTTATGTATATATATATATGAATAGATTATGCTAACATCACTATACTTATCCATCATTAATAACAGTGTATGGAGTAAGAACTTTACTATGATACTACTAAAACTACATTATACAATGTTATCCAGAACACCAGGCATGCATTACATTGTATACACTTTTACTAACATATTCAAATTACCCAATAAGTGTTTATTATGATTACCATAAACATGTATCTAAAGATAATAGGTCATTATCGACACTTTCTTATATAGTAGCCAAATAAAATTGAACTCTAACAGTTGGTTAGACGATCCATCATTGTCTTGTATGTAACCATGCATGTATGACGTATTAGTTTCATGTTAAATGTAACCTTTACCGTAGCCGCGGGCGAATTCACCTTATTCTATCTTAAAGATAATAAATTGAATATCTAGCTAACAGCCCGAGGTGGTATTTAGTAATGCCATAGTAACATCACCTACATTATAACTAAATATCATGTTATGATGCGGAGGTGCGATTGAAATCATGTTTAACGGGCCCGACTGTAAAGGCCGAGGATAGCAATGATTTGTGATGGTATCGGTGACGTGGTGAAAGTGTTGGTTAATGTTTAGACGAAGCCAATACTTGTATACTTAAATGTAAATCTAATACTACATGTAATCAAATGTACCTGGTCTATAGCGAAGACAACGTTCAAAACCCGTTGCGTATCACCTCATATAATTTCATCTTATTAACTTATTGCACCAGATGGGTCATCATGTATTCTTAGAGTACTTAATACATTGGCAGCCACAATTAGACACAGGAAATTATAAAAAATAGTAAGTACATATCTACCAATCAAAACTACATAATAATCGTAAAATCGAAAAAAAAAGTCTATGGAATCGCTTAGAAGTGATTGTCAGCTGGCTATTTTGTTTGTCGGATAGATGTAACTTGGGTGAATAAGCTTCGCTAGCCGCCAGAAAAACACAGAAAAGAGCATGACCCGCTACCCTATATTTAATATCTTGTATTTATCTAAGTTTTGTCTTGTGTTTTATCTTACGTAACTTCTTGCTAAACAAAAATCGATCGCTCGCAACTAATATACGAAGCTTTATAGCAAAAAGTGACTAGCATTTGAAGAACGATAGAATTAAATTTTATCACCAAACATTGCAATTCTGTTAAAAGAAGCGAACCGCGTAATTCTACAATTAAATGCGAAGCCCGTCTGTCGTTATATTGAATTGCAGTTGATGTCCGGTCATTCCGATGCACTTTGAGACGGCAACTAATATTAACTATTTGCAAGCTTTTATAGCGAACAATTAGTGTTTTCGATTACATCCTGTCTTGAAACTAAATGGGCATCGCGTTAGGGGGTCGGCGAGGCCGCATCAGTATGCTAGCTACTCCTGCGCAAACTTCCTTTATTAGGGATGGAACGATAGAAGTACTCGATACCGTTTGATACCAACTACTTTTTGCATCTTACGCACTCACTTTATTGGTACTCCAATGACTAATGATAAATACTTCACTATAGGGTGTTCCATAATCGGTACGCATCGCAAATTATAATAGATTAGGTTAGTACTTTTTGTATCGATAGTATCGTGAACCTACTCGTATTGTTTATTCGAAAGAAGCCCCTAAATACGGAAATCATCAATAGGCAATCACTTTAATATTTTTCGAAAATGTTTTTGAAACTTATTATTTTCCAAACATTTTACCAAAATCTGACCAGAATATGTAAGCAAGACAAGACTTTTAAAACAATACCTACTGTATCCAGTTTAAGTGAGCAACATAGCAAATACAAATCATCATCATCAGCTCATTAAACGTCCCCACCGAGGGGCACGAACCTACCCGTATAAGGGTGCTTAGGCCTTAGTCGTCCACGCGGGCCCAGTGCGGATTGGACGACTTCAAACACTACCTTTGAATCACTTCGCAGGCGTGCATTAAGGTTTCCACACGATGTTTTCCTTCACCGTAAGAGCGTCGGATAACGTACATATAATTTCGAAAATTCGAAAACACATTGGTACGTGGCAGGATTTGAACCTCAAATACAAATAATATTTGTTTATATTCAACAGCAATAGATCAAAGTATCGATACTTCAATCACTTCAGCGATATCGTACCATCTGTATGCATTATTCAGCATTGCGCTGTCGCATTATACGTAGGCTTAACGCCTCGCCGCATTAGGCGCACCGGAAAAACTAACAATGTCCTAACTATTACCAACATGACAAATTGCAACATTAACGAGAGTTCACTGGCTATGGCCACCGTTCATTACTATGGAAACGTTATTCATGGAATAGCCTTTAAGGCTGAGAGCCATTTGCGCTCGACAATTGCTTGGTGAAGCTGTATGGGGCTGTATCTGCGACTAACAGCAGTATCAGTTCGAAAATAAAAATGGAATAGCTTGTATTTGTAGTTTTAACGTCAACCACGAAGAAACCGAAGAGTTAAGACTAGCCAGAACACATTATCATTGTATAAGGCTTAGTCGTCCACGGACAATGTTTGAATGAAAATTTGAAATTACATTGGTATTTGGCGGGATTTGAAACTGCACCCTCCAGATCGGAAGGCAACAGTCCATACCGATGAGCCACCGGCGCTCCATTATTCTTACAATGCCTATTCTTTAAATATTACTTGATTAATTTTCACTCATTGTTTTGTATTTTTAAGCAATTATGTTTGTTTATCTTATGCACATATTATTCTTCTTTAGAACTGGAGGTTTGTTTTGATTCCACCGTCCTTTCTTTCATTTATATTACGAGTCTAAAACTGGGCTATAAGCCGTAAAATACACCGCAAACATGATATTCCTAGCCGAATCTCGACCCATCTCGTCCATCAAACTAATTCACCACATCAAGCTAATTCTCTCCAACGTCTATCATATTTAATAGCTTTTTCTAATCATCAATAAATCAACGCATCGCATGTCACACGTACGTGAGACATTGAAATAATTTACGAAACAATTTAGCCACCATCGGCAATTTTATACTTAACTATTTCGTAAAATAGGTAGCTAAAAGTTTGTAACTGAAAAATGCAGTTCTTCGAGATCGGAAACTTGCTAAATTTTACCTAGTAGGTAATACCAAATTAACTAATGACGTGTGAAATTTGAATTACATTTCAGCTTTGTAAATTGTTGGTTAGGTAAGGTAACTAGATAATCGAGATGCCTGTTTCGGATGTAGGATCGCCAGTTGTCAGGATTAAGCCAGACTAAGGCTTATGGGCCATAAGTTACGCGAAATTATCAGGTCTGCCTGGTCATTAGGTATAAATATATAATTGGTTATTTAACACCGCTAATCGTTGACGCACTTTTTAAGAACTGTCAAAAAGGAACGTTTCCATATATTTTGTATGAGATTATTGATATGTGACGTCATTGCTCACTATCATCAATTGAACTAATATTTATTGGTTTCAGTGTATTTAAAATACAATATTGCAAATAAACAAAAGTGATCAATGAAACAACATTAAAAATAAAGTTTGGTATTCTATTGCGGATGGTGGAGAATACCAAATTATGATTTAGACAGAAGCATTGGCAATATACGGGACCACAGTTTTATCATTGTGCGCTAGTACCATATGAAAAAGCCACGTACATAATCAGGTAACTTCTTCATTTATGCTTGAAGTAAACAGGTAACAGGGTTCTCTTATTACACCAATTATTTTAAGGTTATGCTACCTAGAGGTAATTAGAATTCACTCGTCATGCGTGCAAATTATGGCAAAACACTTCATCGTCATGGTTTAAGCCTTTATTTTAGCAGTGGACTGTCACGGACTGTTGTGCTAAAGGTTATTCTATAAGCATAGAATTTAACCTTCGAAAATGTATTTCTTAGGTTAAGCTGATACGTCTCGGTAGCCATATCCGGTCGCGCGCCGTTAGGTTTTTAAATGAGATAAAACCACAGATAAAATATCCATTGATTGTTATCAATCCAGCAGATAGAGCCTGATCGCCTCGCTGATTCTCTAATAAGCTATAAATAATTAATTAATCGTGTGAGCCGCATACGCTGTTGCGTAATGAAGAGTTGCGTGAAGTGAGCGACAAAAACGAGAGGTTCCAGTTACGCATTTGGAATTACAAAGGGGAAATTATAAGGTGTTTTTCGTACTTGACTGTGGTAGGTAGCATTGGATAACAGAAGTGATTTCAATCGAAACTATTTGAATTGCTCCAAATAAAACGTAGATATGTCAAGTAATTGTTTAATGTGGTTTAAGGTATAAATCGTTTCGTTTAATATTTGTTGAGTTTTATGGTCCAGCCTCAAAAGAGAATAACCTATAGGATCACTTTGTCGACGGCCTCTATGTCTATCAAGACTTGCGATCTCTCTCTGCCACTTCAACCTATCGCAGTTAACTGCAGGACATAGGTTTCGCACATTTAGACTTGCGATAGTTTGAGTTAATACCTACGCAAGAACATTACCTATACATCGACCTAAGTATACTGCAACACTTTAACAATCAATCCACTTTAAGGCGGTAAACTATTGAATTTAACAAATAGGTAACAACAAATTTAGAGGAAGTTTGAGAAACTATCATCATTTTATTGCAATTATTGAGAGGAAAAGGACAAATTTAAATTGAGATTTTTAACTAAGTAAATCATATATGCAGATCACATGATTTGATGTGCTTTTATATAGTTATAAATAAAAAAAGTTTAATGTAAGTTTTACACCTGTTTGCACCGCATAAATGTCTTTAGAAAAAGTTTAAAAGATATTTTTCTCATTGAGGATAATATAGGTAGGTAAATAAAACAACATAGGTATATTTAAAAGTATACAATTGTATTTTTCATTTAACTATGCGAAATTAAAATATTTCGCAGATTGTGATTTTTCACAACATCATTGCCATATCGTTGGGACCTCTATTATTTTGAAGGTAAATCATCGTGAGTTTTGAGTTGTGCGTTCAGTTTTTCTTCTCCGGTTTTACAATATCAAGACTGACGTTGAACTGCCCCCGCTCCAAATCGCAAGCTACTTGATAGCTCCATTTATCGTCGAGGTCGGGCTGGTGAGTATTTTTCTAGAAAGAAAAAAAATATGTTGGAAGGATGTATTTATCCGATAAAATAAAGAATACCGATTAAAGCCCCTTACACAAAATGATCAGTGGCTCATTGGTGTGGAGCCTGCAGATCTAGAGGGTGGAAGTTACGTACATTGAGGCCTGTATTCTAGAACCAGACTCAAGCATTTTACTCAAATAGAGTTAGAAAGGGATGCCACTATATATCATATATAGCGCTAACCCTTTCTAACTCAATTTAAGGAAAGATGAACGTTCAGTCTTGTTCTAGAATATGTCCCACTCAGGGAAGACCTTAGTAAGCTCGTTGTCATTAAGTGGGCGGGACGATCACTACACTCACCAGTAAGTGATATACCTGACCATGACAGATGCGGTGTCAAAGGAAATTTATAACAATAGATATTTATTTTCTTCTGTCAACACTGCCCTGCCCCCGTCACCCGAGACGACAGATGTTAGGTCTCTCACGCCTGATAAGTTTATTAGCTACAGTACCCTTATTCCAAAACACAGAAGTGCAAAACACTGCTATTTTAGAGAACGATATTTGGCACTGCTGTGGTAGCTAGACGACTCAGTACCGAGTCTACCACCTAGCAGGCGTAGAGCCATCTGCGCTTGCCAATTGCCCGGTAAAGCTGCTAAGACTTTGCGGTCACCAGCAGTAGTCAATAAGACCCCCTTTAAGAGGCAAGTTTGCACGTTTACCGCCAAAAAAACGCCATTTTCGAGTCGCCTACATTTCGAGTAGTGTCCAGTTACGCTGTCATTTGAATGATAAAGCCAAACTGGCTTCTAAGAAGCTTGGTATACTCAACAGGTCGAATCGATATTTCATATCGGGCCATCGCTTGAAACTTTATAAGGCGCAAATACGTCGCCACGTGGAATATTGCTCCCACCTTTGGGCAGGCGCCTCAGTATCAGCTTCTTCCATTTGACCGCATTCAAAGACGCGCTGCTCGGATCGTCAATGAACCGGTTATTTCCGATCGGCTCGATGCTTAGGGTTTGCATAGAGATGTGGCCTCACTCTGCATCCTCTACCGCGAATACATGGGGAGTGTTCTGAGGAATTATTCGACCTCATTTCGGCTGCCACATTTCAACCGCACTTCGAGGCAAAACTCAAAATTTCATCCTGACCACCTAGATAAAATGAAGGCCTCGACAGTGCGTTTTTGTCGTAATTTCTGGCCACGAACGACGAAATTGTGAAATGAGATGCAGCCGAAGATATTTCCTGAGCGATACGACCTGGCGACCTTCAAAAAAAGAGCGTATTCCCTGTTGAAATGCCGGCAACGCATTTCAGTGCCCTCTGTAATGCGAATGTACATGGGCGGCGGTGTCATTTACCATTAGATGAGACGTTTGCTCTTTTGCCTGCTATAGCTTTAGAAAAAACTTACCAGTATTTTCACAGCCTGCCTCGTGTGGGATCCCACGCGACTCTTTGCCCCACCGTGGGCCACTCCAGCGGGCCGCTGGAGATGTCCTTGCCTCCGACCTTCCATGTCGCCCATAGAGCGAACCCGTTTACCGGACCTGCCTCTTCTTCACTCTCGCTGCAACGAATCACACTCATAGTAAAGGGCGAGTTTGTAAGTGTTTTTATAGCATTACTTCTTCAAGTCTTAACGGCTAAGTTGATTTTGATGAAACTTCACAACAGTGTTGCTAACATATCAGAATAACACTTACCTGTATACGCGAATTATACCCAAACCCCACGAGAACGGAAACTTCGGAAACGTAAAAAAAGAGTGTTTGCACTTCCGTGTTTCGGGATGAAGGCACTGTAGCTAGTCAAACTACCCGGTAAAGAGACCAAACATCTGTCGTCAGCAGGGCAGTGTTGACGGGAAAAAAATTACCCTATTACTAATTTTCTACAGCATTTCATCTGTCACTTGAGCGAACTGACCGTCACAATCACTAATATATAAACATACGTATAAAAATATATTTGACGACCCATTTGGTGTTGCAGTTGAGACGTCGACTGCAACACCAAGGGGTTCGATCCCTGGGCAGTACAAACATTTGTGTGCATGAACATGACTGTTTGTAATGGTCTGGGTGTTTTCTATGTATAATATGTATGTATTTACAAAAAAAAATGTATTTTAGTATGTATGTTAGTACCCATAATTCAGGCACACGCTTAACTTGGGGCTAAATGGCGCTGTGTGAATGTCAGTGGATGTTTATTATATTTTTTTGTCCTACATACTTACATTATTGGGAACATGTTGTCTCCAGCATAAGTTCCTTTCAAGTCGGCGAAGTTGAGCGAGAGTAGTTTGCGAGGACGGCCGCGACACCGACACGGGTACTCCCACAGCGGCTGCGCTTCCACTTCTGCGTCGCTGATCACGCGGGAACTCTAACAAATCATCAGAAACTACTTTTAGTTTAATTTAAACCTCCCAGTGTTGCCACTAGATAGTCCACTATCGATAACTAACGATAGGCTATCGATAACTATCGATATCTATAGGCCTATCGATATTATTAATACTAAGTAAACAATAAACTAACTAGATGCACAATCACGAAGAAACATCAACCAAAAAATGTCCGAGCCACTTGACACATACGTTGACACATGCTATATTTATCACATAAAATTATTCATTAAAATTTTAACCTTAAGGCGTCATTAAAAGGGTACAAAATCAAAAGCACGAGCATACTACAATATCACTATGACACTGTATTATGCAGCATTTTCATTCATAATTATGTAGCGAGCGACGTGATTATGAATGAAAATTTTGCCCAACTGACGTTTTTTCACTTTTCGAGTGTGATTGTGCATCTAGTTAGTTCATGGTTTATCTTAGTATTGATAATATCGATGGGCCTATCGATATCGATAGTTATCGATAGCGGACTATCGAGCGGCAACACTGGGAGGTACAAAAGATTAAACAAAAATGTTTCTCATGATAACGCCCTTAGTGGCCGTCCTTCTTCTACTACTTCGATAGGTATCCGGAAGCGGTCTCGTGCCGCGACCGGAGCCAATCATCGGCTGAGTTAGGCTCGCCATTTTCATCCGGTGACGTCGTTAAGGCCATCTGCGGCCAACAACAAAATCCTTTCCAAAAAAAAAATAAAAAAAATTCACTCATGATATATTATCATCTGACGGATGGGCAGACTTTTGCCGCGGACACTTTGAGTGAGATTGTGCATGTAGTTAGTTCATTATCTAAGAAATCTTTTACTCACACTTACCTCAACCAAACTATCAAACATGGTCATATCGATGCCTTCACAATTAACCAGCGGTATTCTTATTTTGTGCAAATCCTGAAACTCGACTGGCATCGCCCAAAACTCACACCCTTCCGGTATCACCGGCACATTGAGTTTATCCTTAAACTTGTATAGAATATACGCCATTTTTAAATTCTCCCATGGCAGTATTGCGCTACTGAAGTTCGGATCACAGATCACATTGGTCACTTCTTTCAATATACTTTCATCGTGCTCCGGTATAATAGTGACATTAGTTAAGCCATTTTCGCTTATGTAGTCTTTTAAAAACCCTATATGAAGGTTCACATTCTCCATAACATATACATGTTTCGCACCTAATTTCGCAGCAGCCAATCCGAGTACACTACTCCCATTTAAATCCAGAAATACAGCGTTCGCTCCCATTTCTTCTTTTATCTGATTCAAGAACCTCTTACTTCGTCTACCGTCATTTAGATACGACACGTGTGTTCTTGACAGTGCCATATGTACCCCGCAATCGCATACTGGTCTTTTGTAGTGAGGTGGCTTCGTATTTTGGTCTTCTAAGTAGAACCAAAGGGAATAATCGTCTTGACATGATATTAAGGAGACGACGGAGTCTTTTTTCAGGCTGATGTCTTGTGGCAGGTAGTAGACGGCTTGCATCCAATGGTCTCGCCAGGGTATTGAATCTTGAGGTCTTTCTGAGGACAGATCTGCATCGGGGTGACACCACCAAGGTGCGCAACTCAATCCGATTTTTCCTGAAACATACGTACTATTATGAAACATCATCCGCAAATTGATTTAAACTTAGTAAGACTTATAAATATATCCAGTGTGTAATTGTTTGTTATCCTAAATAAAGAGAAAAAAATAGTCGGCTTGTAAGTATGTCGCAAAAATGATGACCGTTGGAACAGGTAACGTTAGATGCTCTCGAGCCCGATGAATAGACGAATTGAAAGAAATAAAGAAAGAAAGTCGTTTATTTCCTTACATAGACTGCTGATTTTTAAAAAAAGAGGCAATATATAATAGAAAAGGAAAAAATACTACATTAACCCTTTGACCGCCAATGACGCCTTTAGGCGCCAGACACAATAGATTTTCTAATGTTGTGTGACTTGGCCGTTGAAGAATAAACAAGGATACAAAGCCAGGTGCTCCATGACACCATTGCACAAATCTGCCGCCAGAACAGCTACCCATTGACGATAATAATTTGCCACTTGGAAAACGGTGATTCAATAACCAGTTAATTGTAGGCTTGATAAAGCCACTAACATATAAATAATGTTCGACAGCCAAGTCACAAACATTAACAATTATAGTAAAGTAATTGCAGTAAGGAACCTTAGACTTGGCACGTCCGTATTGATTAATTACTTTTTAGATATAAACAAGCAGCTCTATCGAGACTTGGCTAGATTTTTTACAGAATGTTTTTGGTGGGATTTCACTTCTTTTTGTAGAAACTTGAAAGGAATATTGGACGACCCATAGGGTGTAATGGTTAGGACGAGCGTTCAATAGGTTAATGGAAAAGAAAAATAATAATAACATTATTACCAGTACAAGAAATCGTGTGAGAACGACTGTAGCCCGCAGTTTTCCCTTATAGGCTGATTAACGAACCTCACTACTCACCCTCAGTATCCATATTAAGTTCCCACCACATGAACACCATCTGCGCTCGTCCCGTCGCCGTCACAGTGAACTCTTGCTTCACCGTTCGCTTCATATCAATGGCCGTGCGGCCAGACCAATCGTAGTAGAACACCGGTATCTGGTCTGAGAGCTCGCGGAACGCTTGCCGAGGCAATTGGGACAGCTGGACATCGTGCACCGCCGCTGAGCCGGGACAGTCTTTCATCTGGAAGAAAAGTTAAATCAAAAGAAATACAATCTTTCATCTGGAAGATAATTTAAAAGAAATAAAATCTTTTTTCTGGAAGATAAATTAAAACAAAGAAAACAATCTTTCATCTGGGATAAATTAATGTGTGTGCAAATTGGGAACCAAATAACGGAATACAAGATAAATTTCAGATAAAAGACAGACCCATCTGGTGTAATGGTTCAGACGTTGGCTGTTACACCAAGGGTACCGAGTCAGATTCCTGGGTAGTACAAACATTTGTGTGCATGAAATGTCTGTTTGTATTGGTCTGGGTTTTCTATGTATAATTATGTAAGAATTTACAAAAAAAAGGCATAAGTATGTGTATCCGTTATTTGTATCTATACTACATGCTTCATGCTTAACATGGACTAGATGGTGCTGTTGAATCTCAGTGGATATTTATTTATCAGTAGATATTATTTTTACTGCCCATGTTACGGCATCAACAAAATAAGGTTTACTGTTCCAGTTTAAATTAAACAGAACATGTTAAAATTTTACTTTATACATACTTTTGTGGTGCCTTCAATATATCTGCAATCTTGTCAGCCAGTCATTAAGCTTGTTCACTTCTGCATGTAGGACCTCTACAAACCTGGCGTATATTACCGCCGAATCGGGCACTACTATGCAATCCTTCTCAAGTAAATATTTGTGTGCATGAGAAAATGTAGATAACGCTCCTGTAAACACAAATCATAATAAAAGTATTAAGTATGAACACATTACCTATGGAGGAGGCCTATGCCAGGATTCATGCTGAACTGCGTAATATATATATAAAATATATTTCCTACATATATTGTAGGATTCATAAAAGCAAGAGTAAAAATAATTATTATTATGAACAAGTTCGGAAAAATGGGATTTATTATTATTTATGTTATCATTATCTATTCATAAACTATCACGGAAAGTCGATAGAAATTCCATTATTTGTGGAGGCAGTTATCCCCAGCAAGTAATATAGTCCCCAGAGAGCGTATTCCCACTTAAAAAGCCGGCAACGCATTTCTTTGCCCTCTGGTATTGCAAGTGTACATGGACGACGGCGTCGTTTACCATCAGATGAGCCGTCGGCAAGTTTCCCGCCATCTCATAAAAAAAGTCTTAATCACATCATAATAATAGAACTATATTCCATATCATAAATTCCATATATTAATTGCCTACTATATTAAATAATAATATGCTTGCTTTTATTTTAAACCTTGACTAGTATCTTTTAACTTCCTATATTAATTATGTTAACTCCAAACTAAAAAAAAATATTCTAAATTAAAAAATAAACAATAATAATGTTATTTACCTTCCCCTATTAATTCCGTGTCAAAAACCTCTGTCACCAATATATTCGCCTTCTCTTTCATATCACCGTTCTCTCCTACTGTCAGTTCCGTGGACCTTTTTGGTATCACGGTAATCTTATCAGCCACGTTGTTTCGCGCTAATATCTTTAAACAACATTCTGCCATTGGTTCAAATGCTTCACAAGCAACAATGGAGTCAGCACCGCATCGTGCAGCCATAATTGACAGTAATCCAGTGCCTGTACCTGAAAATTTATTCATAAATAAATAATATTTAATAAAAAAAATCCACTGACATTCACACAGCACCATCTAGCCTCAAACTAAACATTAGCCTGTAATGTGAGTACTAAACAACAGAAATACATGCATATGTATTATACATAGAACACCCAGACCAATAAACATGCACACAAATGTTTGTACTGCCTGGAGTTCAAATCCAGAACCCTTGGTGTAGTAGCCAGTGTCTCAACCGTTACACAAAATATGCTGTCAGTGGTCATTCAGTTCATTTTATGAGACTAAAATCTTATCTAGATACCTATGAGGGTTCAGAGCAAGTATTGTAAATGGTTTGAAAGCTATACTAATATCAAGGTTAAGTATCCAGAAACTTTGTGGAACAGTTTTTAGTGAGCATGAAGCCCTTCATACTGCTAAAGCATGGCCCCATACTTAAGCAGTATGAAGTCAGTTTGAGCAGTGTGTAACCACATCCTCACAGAAAAAAGTAACAAGTAAGTCATGGTTTCATGAGTGAGGGAGATTACCAATGCCTATAATAATAGATTCCTCCCTGCAACATCCTAACTCGGCTTAGGGCATTAATAACTTGAGTTATATATCCTTGACAATCAAAGTTTTATGTAAATACTTTAAATTAAGAGTTGTCTGTGTAAAGCTGTAAAATCCAATTGCAGCACTATTCAGAAAATAATTTAAAAAAATAAAAAACTAAATTGGGGTTTGCTACACACTTTGTGGTGTTGGTAAACTTATATGGATTTACTTAAAACTAAGAGTCCTCTTTGTAAAGAAGTAAATACCATCTGCAGCCAACAGAAGTAGTCAGTAAGAAAATAAAAGGACACCTTGGAACCTAGATATATTCAAACAGTTTAAAATTCTTAGAAAAGAGTTATGATAAATTAGAACTTTATTTTATAAACACAAATAATATAAACATACCAATATCTAAAACATTTGCCTTTTTTCCAGCATAATGCATTTTCTCTATAGCCAGTTGCAAAGCCCTATAATACTTTTTGTTTCTCTCTGTATCATGGAGCATGTCTGCAAAAGCTGAGCGAGCTATCTCTTGATGGAAATCATAATCCTCATGTTGCACGTCCCACTCTGTACTTCCCGTCAAGGGATTTCTTTTTTGTGTAAACACATGCATTTTGTTCTTGAACTTCGTTTTACTGCTTTTTGACCTAAAATGTAAAGTGGATAAAAGCCCTGTAACATCTCAGAAAAACTTCTAGTTGTTGGAATATAAAGTAGCGAATGATCCTAAATAATAATGCTAAATTTGATCGATATTTATCTCTCAATATAAGAAACAAACCATACATTTATAAAAAAATAATACTACCACATATATTTAGTTATACATTGTCTTTAGCTGCAATAAACCCCTCTGTGACACCAGTCTTAGAGGTTCTGCAGCTACACCGCTCTTTAAGCAATTGACGTGTGTGGACTACAGTAAATACGAACGCTTAAACTTTAAAGGAGACGCAATCGAAAGGACTTTACGAATAATAACAACGGCAAGATGACTACAGAGCATTACAGGTTTAAGTTATCTCTAATCCTAAGTTTGTAATATACATACAGGAAAGACCTAAAATAGAAGAATTCCGGTGAAATAAAGAACTATTCCAGTTCTCCAAATTAATTGTACCCACCGTATATGCAGCCTAGCTAGAAAAATTATTTTATGTCTATGAATGGATATCATAGAAATGCTTCCATAATCATTTAACGCAACAAGTTTTAATAAAAAACATGAGTTAACCTCAAAAACAGTCAAATTATTATACGTCAATTTTGACATTGACAACTCTGACAATAGGTAAACATTATAACCCTGGGGCCACACTAGCCCACAGTACACACTAACGAGAAATGTCATTAATTAACGCGTCGATGGGCGTTAACTTAGGTGTGGCCACCACATATACAATTTTCAACATCATTTGGCGATTACTCGACTGTTGGTCGGATGGCAAACCTGAACTTGCCATTTTTCCGGCATTACATGGGCATCAATACCCATCAATAATAAACACGTTAATAATTTCAAGTGAAGCCACCCACCTTTGCACGTTAAATTATCGTGTTAGCTATAGCGTTGATTGGCGTTAGACGTTAAGCCCCTGCATTGCAAAAATAAAAGTGATTTATTTAGCAAGTATTGTAAATCAATTGTAATTTTACTCTTCTTTAATAAAAAAGACTGAACTTATGAGCGGAGTCAATTATTTTATGTTCTCCAGCCAGTTTTATTTCTCGTAACATTTTTAGTATCGTGATTGTATTTAACCACGTTTTTTAACATTATTTGATGGATTATTTTTGAGTTTTAAGTGACAGATCGTTTAAGTTGTCAGTTTATCTTGTATCAAAGAATAATAATATAATAAAATTATTGAAAACCTTTCATTTTTAACCAAAATAAATTTTTATATTGTGTTTTCCAAATGTGTAAATTCAAACTTAAAATTTTTTTGATGGCAGCTATTTCGTAGATGTCACTCGTTTCGTCTTTCATTACGACGTTTTACTATCATGGCGGCCACCGTCGGTAGGATTTGTGGGGCACGTCTTTTGAAAAATTACGGGATAGTTGGTCCCCAGGTACTGGAAATAGTCATTTTTGTAATCTGAACCCTTACATTAATTATAAATAGTCAAAAGTGATGCTTGTAAGTTAACTAAGGCCAAGTTGAAAGGTTTGTAAATTTTGGGCCACTATCGGGTGTATTTATCCGTTAAACACGCGTTTCTGGAGTACATTAGCCCAAATTTATTGTATAGTGTGAATGTGCCGAAGTAAATTAACCGAAATAATATCTAAGTGTTGTTAAAAAAAATCTTGAGCAAGTGATAACCTATTCTGCATTATGTAACAAGTACATGAAAACTAATGAAGATCGTCCATTGCAGGTTTGTCAGCTGTCCACTAGTACTCAAGGATGGACAAGGAATAGAAAATTGGTGAGTACCTGCATTAAATAAAAGTTAAACTCAAATTGTGTTTCATTTAGAATTTGTAAACTTTGTTTTACTTAAATAGACTTTGAAAGTCTATTTAAGTAAAACAAAGTTATATGGTTAATAGAAAACTAAAGTGTTTAAAGTTTCAATTATAATAAAATACAGATACTTTTACTTGCTTAGTAAAATACTATAATCTACTTATACATATAGAATACTATATGGGCTAGATCTATTAGATGTAGATAAATTATTGTGTAATGTTTATATAGCCACTTACAATGTTGACACCTTTAAAAATAGTATATGAAAACCTAGAACATGACAAACACATCAAAATGTGCAAAATAATTAAAACAACAATAATAAAAAAATTAAATAAAAAAAACACATTTGAAAAAAAAACCATGCTAGGGCAACATGTTTCTAGGTTTTAGGTTTTTTTTAATATGAAGACCATTGCTCATGCTGATTGGCTTTTCTGTGTCTTTAGATTTAAGGGTTTTTAAGTTTATAAAAATGTCTTTTTTCATAATATAATTAAAATAATTTCAAAATTGTCAATTAAATTAAGCATTCCCAATACACAAATGGCTATTTTAAATCCCCAAAAATTTGGGTTTTTGATATTTCAACTACTTTTTTTCAGTTACTTTCCACATTGGGAGTGGTAGGAGGTGGTGTGGGTGCCCTCCTGTTTGCACTGGAGCAGTCAGTGCAAGCATCTGGCAGTGAGGCACACCCACCACACCAGCCCTGGAGCCACGATGGATGGTTTAAGTCCCTTGACCATGCCAGGTAAATAGTGTACCAAATGTGATGCCATACATTTTTTGCAGTATTTCATCTGTTTCATTATGCTTGAATACATATACACTTAAGGGACCCAATATTGAGATCCAAATACCTTATTTCTAAAGGCTAGCACAAATTGAAAAATTGTAAACAATTTTATTTAATTAATTTTTATTATAAAACCCATTAAAATAGACTATAACTGCTTGAATGTAGCATGTAGACAATAGATTCATGGAGTGTGTTGTGAGTTAACACCTGTGCTATGTGCAAAGGGCTATAATTGATTTATCACTTCATCTTCATACACCCTTGTGGGATCCTGTGCAGCTGCAACCTGAATGTGTCTTTTAAAATGTCAGCCATCTTTTTACCAAGTTCCATACCAGAGTGGAGCATCCACCAATATCTATTAACAAACACACAAACAAGTCTGATGACATTGTGATCAAACTCATGGTATCATCATACTGACATGCCCCACTCTTGGATGAAGTTATTTCTCAGTGCTCTAAGCACTGGGTTTTGAATGGTGTTTAACCATAACCTACTATTTACTACAGTACTTGTTGGCAAGCAGCCAAAGTGTACTTGATTGTTCAGCAAGATGTATCAGAAAAGTGATGGTAAAAGTATAAAATGGGTGCATATGGGTGAAACAATGCATTCATACAAATGGTTATACATATTCTCAGCAAATAAGGCCTGTCATATTCCTCTGGGAGGTACAGGCTTTTCCACACAGAAATCTTATTAGAAAATTAGGTCCTACACATCTATTAATGGATAATTTTACTACATTAACAATAAATAACATAAGTAAAAACATTATAATAATTGTAAATCTGTTTTTCTTTTTTAAACAAACTTAATGTCCTGCTGATAGGCTTGGTTCTGATAACTTAATGTTATTTGAATTTGACATATATTCTGCACAAACTGCCCATGTGCTCATGTTGCCATTTAGGACCTGCATAAAGAGCACAAAACTTTGTGTGCATTGAATATATGTATGTAATATGATTATAATCTCTGAACAGCGTTCGCCGCGGTTATGAAGTGTACAAACAAGTGTGCAAAGCGTGTCACTCGCTGCAATACATCGCCTTCCGAAACTTGGTCGGCGTCACGCACAGCGAGGAGCAAGCCAAAGCTGAAGCCGCCGAGGTAACCACAAACTAAACATCTTTTCAGCAATAAATGAGACAGCATGTTGTCATGTAACCTGACATTTACTGTCAGCAAAAAAGTTAATTATATATCATGTACAAGAAGACACAAATCAAAGTGCCAATGTTTTAAAATTGTATACACCTTTGGTTGCATTTCATCAAATGGTTAATTGTTGTGTAACAATAATACAATCATTATCAAATTAGTTTTTATTCTAAGTGTGTTAGTAATAAATGATCTGTTTAAATATGAATTAAATTGACCAAATGTTTCTTGTGAATATTTTTTTGTCACTTGTAGGTTTCTGTTACTGCTGATTATGATATGATATTGAAGCCAAAATAGTGTTTTCTTAATTCCATAGATGTAATGTTGTATTTTTATTTTTGTAAATCAATAAACATACTCTGAGTGGCTCTTTAACCAGATGCATTGATAGATTGATTAGTCTTGTGTTCTTCTATCTTTCTTTCAATGCCAATGAGGTATGTTGTTGACATAGGTTATGGATATCAAACTTTGAACCAATACGCGATGGAACAGCGTGGTAGGTTACGCTGTCTTAATCTTGTCTGTTAGTTTAAATTGTACCCTTTTTGTCGTTTATACAATATTAATATACTACAACTGTGTTTCTTCTTATACAGGTGATGGTAAGGGACGGCCCGGATGAAGAGGGCAACTACTTTGAGAGGCCCGGAAAGTTATCTGACTATTTCCCGTCGCCGTACCCGAACGAAAATGCTGCCAGAGCAGCTAACAATGGTAAACCCTATACTAAAATTTAGATTACATATCAATCTTTTTGGTGACATTTGGATTCAAGTGTGAATACTTAATATTTTATATTTTCATGCTGTTGAAAGTTCTAGGTGTATAAATATTTTTGAATTGCGTTTTTCTTTTTGAAACCCAGGCTACCCTACAGGTTCCCTATTTGAATCCTGGTTGACGCAGGTGTACTTGTTCATACAAAAATATCTCACTTTTATATTTCCCATATTATATTAATACCGGAGAAAATAGTACCTGTAATATATGTTATTTGTAGGTATCCGAAATACAGGTTTATAATGCAACACAATTTGGGCTGGATAATTTATTGTGTGATACATACCATTCACAAACTTAGTAACAACATTTATTGCACAATAATAATGTTACTAAGTCTGAGATTGTTCCACTACCATTGCCAAATCTCTATTTAAACTCCAGAACTTGGCTGCTCCAACAACCATCGGTCCTGAGCCGAGATAAACAATAATCTTACTAAATGCACAATCATGAGAAAACGTCAACCAAAAAATGACCGAGCTGCACTACACATAGTTATGGTCATATTTTTTATAACATAAAATTATTCATTTGAATTTTGACCTTAACGTGACACTGAAATGGTACAAAATACAAGCACACTAATATGTCATTATGACAAGTGAAATTTGAATGAAAGTTCTACCCAGCAGACGCGGTTGGCAGAATTTTTCCGCAGACACTTTTTAGTGAGATTGTGCATCCAGTATATTGTTTTGTTAAGGTCCTGATGCATATGTGAAGTGTTATAACAAACCATGACTGACCTACTGCCACTTCAAATTCCTTAAAGTTAATTTTTCGACCTAGGTGCATACCCGCCGGACCTGTCGCTTATCTGCTCGGGCCGCAAAGGAGGCGAGGATTACATCTTCTCGCTGTTGACCGGGTACATGGACGCGCCCGCCGGTGTCATCCTGCGCGAAGGCCAGAACTACAACCCCTACTTCCCCGGTGGTGCTATTTCTATGGCGCAAGTGCTATTCGACGAGGTAAGTTTACCGCTATATATAGGTTAATTAGAGCGTCGATGGCTCAATGTTGTAGGCTGTTGCCCTTCTACCGGGAGAGCTGAGGTTCAAATCACGCCACGTACCAATGTGTTTCGAATTTTCGAAAAATATATGTGCGTTATCCGACGCTCTTACGGTGAAGGAAAACATCGTGAGGAAACCTGCGCACACCTGCGAAGAAGTTCAAAGTATGTGTGTGGAGTCGGCCAATCCGCACTGGACCCGCGTGAACGACTAAGACCTAAACACCTTATACGGGTAGGCTCGTGCTCACGTTGGGGACGTCTATTGAGCTGATGATGATACTAACTAAAAACAAACAAAGCTCGCACATATATGCAATAGTAGATGTTATCTAATATCTATGTATGTACACCAGATGGGGACGACCCATCTAGTAGAATGGTTGAGACATCAGCTATTACACCAAGGGTTCCGGGTTCAATCCTCGGGCTGTACAAACATTTGTGTGCATGAACATGTTTGTTTGTGTTGGTCTGGGTGTTTTCTATGTATATTATGTGTGTATTTACCAATAAAAAAATATAAGCGTGTTTATTTATTGTTTAGTATCCGTACTACAGGCTATGCTTAGTTTGGAGCTAGATCTGGGTATTTTCTATGTATGTATTTACAAAAAAAAATATGTATGTTTATCCATTGTTTAGTATCCGGACTAGATGGCGCTGTGTTGATGTCTGTGTATATTTATTTATTTTATGTAATTTCAGGCTGCAGAATACAGTGACGGCACGCCACCGACGGCGTCCCAGTTGGCCAAAGACGTTGCGACGTTCCTCCGATGGTGCTCTGAGCCAGAGCTCGACGACCGTCGTCTGATGACCATCAAAGCCATCGGCATGTTCTCCATGCTAGCAGCCGTCGTATACTACTTCAAACGGCACAAGTGGTCCGTCATGAAGTCCAGAAAGCTAGCCTACAAACCCGTCTCTAAGAAATAAACGCCACCAACAAAACTGTAGTATAAAGCAAACGTTTTAGACATTTTTTTTTCGATAGGCACAGTAACATGTTATTTGTTTATAATTAAATTAATTTATTTTATATAACGCGTTTATTTCTGACCTCTGTTTCGGATTGTGTCGCCGTAACTGTTGTTACCAGCGCCGGGGGCCGCTCTAGTGGTCTACTGTGTTTGTATTTACTGTAATGTTAATAGCGCAATTGTTCGCCGTCGTGCGGGTCGGCTAGCACAGTCAAATTACTTAAGATAGGGTGATCATATATCTGTGCTTGTGATGTTCCAATGGAAGATATAAACTGTGAATCAGTGTACAGTTGAATAAATGAGTTTAAAAAATTTATTAATTGCCTTTTATTGTTGATATTTAAAATTAGTACTTATATTTTGTAATCTTGTACACTTTTAAGATTTTCCCTTATAGGTCCCAACAAAACAGTGTTACAAATAATATTTCTTCGTCTTTTCTGTTACAATTATGCTGACGTATTATAACAATACTGTTTTAAGAGGTTGCGTTAACCCCCTAGGTCTGCTGTTTGAATGGAACAATGACATTAAGTTCAATAGATTATCTGGTCAATTTAAACCTATTGTGTAAACTTAAGCAGGTATGAATGGGCTAATAGTTACGGAAGAACTGCTTTTACGATCTCACCATAAAAATATATTTATACATTTTCTGTAACATGACGTCACGGTATTAGAATATTTCAAATATTCCAAAGCATCAAAACTCATATTTTTAGTTTAGTATTTTAATTGTTTTTTATTATATTTTTGTATATTTTTTGACGTTCATAAGTGCTTTTTTGTAAGCCTAATTTGAAATAAATGTTTTTGACTTTGACTTATCAACAGGCGCAGAATACCTTTGTATTAAAAATATATTCAATTTGCAAATAGTTTTAGGTTATGAGATGTACTAATTGAGCAATTATCTTTGGGGTTAGTCAACATCTTAATCGTGTAAAACATGAGCAAACTATTGAACCGCTTCGGTCATCGCTTTTGTCGTTTAGTGGTTTTGGACTAATACTACGATCGCCAACTAATAAGATTTGTTACTGGCCCTTCGCACAGAACATTATTACTACGGAGCCCTTGGCTATCCGATGAGATTCACCACGAGGGCAAGTTCCGATTTCCAAAAGACCCGTTTATAGTTACTCACGTCTAGTTACTCCGAGTTGCTCACATATTATTAAATATCAAATTGAATACTCCTGGTGGCGCAAAGCGTACCTAACGATTTATTGATGAGGACTTACAAGTCTTACAACCAAAGAGTATATACACTAAGTTTTACTTACAACTGTTCCATTTATGTCTGAAATATAATTGCAATTTTAAGTAAAAAACATAAATTATGCAAACACTACCAATAGAATACTAGAAAGTATACAATATGTCTTTGAGGAAAGTATTGAATATAGGTTTGCTTGGCGCATCACATTGTATTCCATATAATTTTGGAGACTTTTTGGCGGGAAAGTGAAGTATCCTGTCGTCGGTTTTGTTTTACAATTGTGTTTAATCGAAACTGTGATCGAACGTAAATGTGTAATAATGGTGGGTTATTAATTTATTAACCATTAAGTTTAGTGTTTGTGAACAAGTCCGAGTGTTGGAAAATGAATCAAAACAGTCTGTAAAACGCACCCTTTGAGTTCTATCAAGAACTCCGCCTAGGGTTTCAGTTAAGTCATACATCTTTACTGAAAGTTATGGGGAAGGGAGGAAATTTATCTACCAGACATCATTATCACTCATTTCTTCATCCATCTATCAAATTAATATAACTAGTGACGAGGCAGTTTAGGGTATGACTTTAGCCTGTTCCAAATGTAACGAATAAAAGTTACATAATTTTGACATCTATCACAGCTGTCAGAATGTAAACTTCGCAATTTTCAAACTGAAAATAATTTATAAGGATATTTCCAAGTATAAATAAATATTTTATTTTTAATGAGTGAAATCGTGCAGCAGAATGAATGCTATTATTGGATTATGCCATTTTTGTGAAGCCCATGGCCCTAGGCCTGTATTTTGTACCTTTACAACTGATGACGAGAGCCATACGAAAGATTCTTCTAAATCAACCGTAGAATGTACAGGTTGTACTTCTTTGGGTACTGAAACTGTTCTAGTAACTAGAGATGATGATGGTACAATTTTCTGCAGTAGAGAAGCTGTGCTTAATGCAGATATAACCGCATTTTTGCGGCAGGCTGCTATAAGAAGTATCACTTGTGAAGTAAGTGTGCTAACGCATGATGTTTGGGTCAAAATATTAAAAGCAAGTTTTGAATGACTGAAAAATACCCAAATATGTTTTAGGTGAGTTGGAGCAAAGAAGGTGGCGTGGTATATTTCAGTGAGACACAGGGACATGTTTTAAGTTTTATGTTTCAAGTGAAAGATACTAGAGCTCGCGGCCTCAAGAGATGGTTCTCTATAGTTGTTCTGATGAAAGACAAGATGCTATTATTAAACATCATGCCAGTGTTATCTGAACATATGAAAGTAAGTTTCAGTAGATGTCAAAACCAAATTAATCAAACCCCTTTAGAGTTCACAAGACTTCTTATAATCTATGGTTATGACTCCATTAGTATTAATTGACACTTTTTATTATTGGGATGATAAAGTGTGCATATTTAATAAATTTCAGAGGATCTCAAAAGAACTGCAACAGTCTGCTGAAGAAATATATAATAATGAGCAACAAATATGTTCTCAAAGAGCTCTAAGGCTAAGGACTGGAAGAATTGATTTTATACAATCCAGGTCACTAAAACTATTAACAGGTATTGTAATTAAATTTATTAAACAGAGAATGTTACAGCTATAATGCACATTCAAATACCATTTGAACAGCCAGACTTACAAAAAAACACCCTACTCAATGATTGTAATGTAGGTTACTGCCAGTAATAGTAGGATCTACCACATCACAGGGACAGATTACACAAATAATAATAATGGATTAATTCAAAAATTCTTGAAATACCTAGCAGTTGTGCACCAGCATTTATTTTGTACATTGACAAAAGGTACAATACACCATTCCACTGCAGTATTAATTCACAAGTACTTTGTTACCCACTTGAACATACCACAGATGTAAACTCACAAGACAATAAATGAATTTATTGTTTATTACGTTTACCAAATTTATACAAGTTACCACTATCCTTTTCTACAACTCATGAGGTATATTGTATTGAAGTTATATCAACAAAGTTCTTTACCTCCCGAGCTGATCCCATGAATGTGTGACAGCAACATGAAGAACATTAATATTTGTTTTGTTTAATTTTTACATCATTGTTCTCAGGTGATGATGATATCTTCAAGAAGCTGCATAAATACTTCACATGGATGTTAAAAGCTGGTGCATTAACTTACACAGAAACCTTACATACAAGCCATGATATGCTGATGAAGCTTGAACCTAAATTAGTAAAGAACACAATATTTGATGCAAATGTATGTGAAGTACCTGATGAAGATAAAATGTTTGGCTTTGAGGGCTTTAGAGGGAATGTTGTCTAAGTCAATGTTTAGAATAATATTGTATTGTATGCTGACCGGTATAGATGTAAGTTTCCATTTGAGTTCAAACAGTAATAGGTAGAACATAACTAGTTTTGTACTTACATAAAAAGTAACATATTATATTTTTAGTACCCATAGCATACCAAAAATTAAACCTACTTGTTAATTTTGGCCAGTAGGCTTGAACTAGCTAGCTAGTTTATTTCACTTATATTGGTTACAGATTGCAATAAAGTCAAATATAGAAGAAGCTGCAACTATTAAAATGGGTTTAAAAAGGTTAACACCCACAAATGAAGAGTGCAGAAATGTTAGAATAATATATGAGGGTGAAACTGTCCCTGCAAATATTTGTTCTGTTGATAAAACATCAAATAGTAATTATCATTGTAGTTGGTCTGGAAGTTTACAAACTAAATGTATGTATAAGATGTATTATCTCAATGTATGTTTACTATAAAATCCTTTTAGTGTGTACCTACTCATTAATTGAACTTTTTTCAGCACCCACTCTCATGGTGAGAATAGAGAATGCCATGAGTAATCCAAAGTTCAATGATGCAGTTCTTCATCAACATGTGAAATCTTTACTATTGGAATGGCTAGGGTATGTATAGATATGGTGTTTAATTTTTTTAATAGAGTGAATGTTTAATATTTCATTTGTAATAGGAAAATTTTGTTACAGAATAGTAAGAGCTGTGAAATCGGGTATAGAGTCATCAGGCCCTAATTCAAAGTCTGTTATTGAGTTGAAAAAAGTCCTTGGCTTATCGCCTCAAGACGATTTGATATTAAAATATTGGATCAGTGCATTTTGTTCATAAAGTATCTTGAAAAAGTGTAGATAGGAAAATAAATCTGTGATATAAACAATATTATGTAGTTTTTATCAGTTCCAGAAATACATATGCCCAGGATGAGATTACTGATACACATGAGTTACAAGGTTGAGTCAAAAGGAATTTGAAAATATAAATTAGGTTTTGCTTCAGTGAGACTAGAACAACCGTGTCATGCTCTGGAGCAGGCCAGTTAACGAATTTGGGATTTTTTCTTGGTGAAAACAATTGTGCATAATTAGTGCAACCTCACAATTAATTGTGCTTCTGTAGTTTAAGAGCACTAAAACTTTTAATTTGGACTGCTGCGGAGCATCCTCTTCAGCAAACAATACTTCAAATTAGGGCTTCTGTAAAGAATTATAGCATGAAAGTAGTATGGAAAAAATGTGCAAGAGATATATTATCCAACATCAAATATTTAAAAACTAATTGCAAGCGCTGAATAAAAAGATTTTAATATTTTAATTTCAATAAAGTTTTTGTGCTTTAAACTACAGAACAATTAATTCTGAGGTTGCACTAATTATCAACAATTGTTTTCACCTAGAAAAAAAAACCAAATTCGTCAATGCCTGAATGACTTCCCTGTGTTAAGATATTCAGGAAAATCAACAAAGGTTAAACCTTGTCCAATTTCAATAGGGATTTTAATTATTACAATAAGGAATTAGTGTTTTTAATTTCAGCTAGCTACGCTACGCACATAAAAACACTTCATATTGGTCAGAGAAAAAAAAATATTATAGTAGATAGGTTGTGTTGCCAACAAAGCTGTTGGAAACTCATTCTTGTGGACTATATATTTAGGGCTGTAATGGAAGTGAGAAGTATGTTTCTCACTTTCATTTCAAATAGGTTCCTCAATTCTGAGTAGGTTGATAAATTAAAACAAGCTATTAAATTTGTAGTCCTTATATTTAAAGATTACACGTTGGAGCGACGGCTGGGCCGCGCGCGTTCGTGTCCCTTGGTGCGCACGTAGGGCTTGGTGTGAGAGCGTGGGGCTCCCGGAGCGGGTCCGAAGTGGCGCACCGCCTCACGGGCGTTACGGCGTCCTTGCACCAGCACTGTCTTACGGCCAGTGGGCGCGCGGAGGGCAAGCTGATCGAATGTTAGGATCTCTCCTGTAAAACAGGAAATATTTTTTTGATGAGAAAACAAAACAAGTTGTTTATACAGATATGAATGTGTTGGTAATATATTCTGTAAACGACTCCTGGGGATGAATGTCCGCATAAAACAATACATTTTCTATTGTCTTTGTCTTGACAAAGATCTAAGACAAGTCTCAGACTGGACATTTGTGAACCAATCCTGCAGTCAGTGTCCATGTCTTAGCTGCATTTGTTAGCTTCGGTAGGACACTTTGCCTAAGACTTTGGTCTTTAACTGAGGTAGGCATCAAAATCTGTTGTGTAGTTATTGCTTGAAAGAAGGACTTGTCTTTGTCACATTAGGAAAATTGTTATTATAATTTTAATTGTGGTTTCTACAATTTGTATGCAACACAGTAAGGTTTTTTGAATAATTAGGAATTTGGGCAAATGAAAGAGATAGTTGTGTAATACAACCATAGCACCTAACCTCCATTAGGTATCTTTGGTTATTAAAAATGTATGAAAAAAAATTATACCAGCAAACACTACAAATCAAGACACTACTAGAATTCACAGGATAAATACTAATTTGCTGTAATGTCCTTCGCCCTTCAAATATTGAATTTACATCTCATACATCAGCAGTAGTGTTAAAATAGATATGTATTTCATATCAAAATATAACTTTTAAAATGAGAGGTATTTGTTTGTTGAGATTGAATAAATAACATTTAGTTGCACTCACAATTGTATAGAGTCCACTACAAATTATGAACAGTACAACCACAAGAAATAATATTGTTATAATTGTTTATCTATTATTCAAGATCAAAATTTCTATATTAGTTTTGATGCGGTGTTTTCAAAGTCTTGAAATTGAGACATGCACATAATTTTGAATAAAGATAATATACTATAAAATTTTGAAAGCCACCATAAAACATAATGCACAGTGTAATCTCATTCCTTAGCTTGTAACATTTTGGCTACAGCTAAGGTTAGAAAATACACTCATTTAATGTATTACCTTGTTTGATTCCATCATATTGATGTTGATTCTGTCACTAGTTTAGTACTATTATTTTCAAATATACAGCTCTAGTATCATTTTCTTTTGTTTATTTGGTGATCTTTGTTTGATATCACAATAAAAGAGTTACTAAAATCACTAAAGTATACCCCTAATCATTACAATATTTGTTCTTAAACAAACTAAATTTCAATATTTATAATGTAGAAAGGTAGCATACCTAACAAACCAATAATTTTAGAGTTTAGCTTCGTGAAATTAGTAATTACACTCACAACCAGTTATATCATGTGTTTTTGACAACCAAAATCTACGTAAATACATGGAAAACTAACCTCCAGCAGCCAAAATCCGGGCACGAGCCTTCTCTGTGACATGGAGAGCGGCCACGGTCAACTTGGGGACTGTGTATAACCTCACATCGTTGGTGACGGTGCCAACTACTACAGCAATCAGACCCTCACGGGTAGGCTTCTTCATGTGGCGTGCCAGGCGAGACAAGGAAATTGGCGGGCGGTTGATACGGCTCATGAACAGACGACGCAGGACGATCTGGTTGAACTTAGAGTTCGTACGCCTGGCCAAGTATCTGTAAAGCTATCAACAAAAGTTGAGGTTAGGAAACTTGAAACACATGACAAAACATTATGATACAGACATTGACTACAGTGTTAATGCAATTTTGGATATACTTACTTTTACAAGCAATCTCAGGTAAACATCCTGAGATTTTACTTCAGTGCGCCTAACTTTCCTGTCGTGTTTATGGTTAATGTCGATACCCTGAAATAAATAAAGGAACACATTTTGAATACACTATCCTCACGTATATACACTTGGAATTATCACAACACTTCATTTTCACTTTGATTTTTGTAGATTTATTTCATTTTAGTTTTTACGAAACTCACCATCTTGACAACCGGAAGAAAAAGAGACTATAGACAATAACAAAACTTGACAGCTATGCTTTATGTTGCCAGAAGGAGGTTTTAAAAAAATAATAACCATAAACTAATAGGGATACCATGATGAAATCATTTAAAATAAATAGATAAAAAAGCACTTCGTGATTCTACTTGAAACTAATGCCGATGACTGTAAATTGGGATTATTCCCCAATACCCTAAGATCAATGCCCATAATCACACACACACAGCACAGTCAGCCATGTGTTGCAGGCAGCTTACGAATTAGTTTAGTTGATGCATTTAAAATATTTATGTCAATATGTCTAAACAAATGAGTGCGACTGTCGCAAAATCTGTCTTCGCGACAGACCAACAGTTAACAAGTTTCGACCGCCGTTTTTTCGAAAGGCATGGAATTTAATACGAAACATCGAAAATTAACAAAAACTAAAAATTCCGTTCGTACTCCCTCATCCGCGAAGCCTCGATTAAACAAAAAGAAGATAGTAACTCGAAAACGGAAATGCGTGTGTCTCCCTGAAAATTATTCGGTAGTAGAGTTTCCAGCTATTTGGAATGAGCTCCGGCAAAACGGCCAACTGTGCGATGGCACAATCGTTTGTAGGGACATGAAATCAATAAGAGTTCATCGTGCAATCCTATCAGCCGTCAGTCCATATTTCAAAGCAATATTTATTAATTCTTTAAAGAAAGGTGAACCTGAAGAGACTGAGATATTTGTTGATGTCCCCAGCTGTTACATGAGTTTAATTCTAGATTACGCTTACACGGGGACTTGTGCTGTAACCGCGGAAAATGTTCAATATCTGTTGCCTTACGCAGATCGCTTTGACGTAATTGGAGTTATTCAGCTTTGTTGCCAATTTTTATTGCATGAGCTGAGACCACATAACTGTCTTGGAATATTCAAATTCGCAAGGTACTATTTCTGTGGCGAATTAGAGAAAAAAGGTAAACTGTATATAAGACAGAACTTTAGCAGAATACTCAAGGAGTGTAATGAGTTCAAATCACTCGCTTATGATGAATTAGAAGATATACTTAGGGATGATGAATTAAACGTCCGTAATGAAGAAATAGTATTCCAAGCAGTTAAAACGTGGGTTGAATATGATATTGAAAATAGAAAAATATATTCCATCGCTACTTTGCTGTGTGCGGTTCGGTCACATTAGTTACAAATATTTTAAATCAAAAATATTACAATGGCAGCCGGTTCTCGAGGACGAGGTACCGATGGTTTCTTTTATTATTGCAATTAGATTTAAAATACAAGGGCTTGTTTTGAGGATATTTTTTCTTCAGAAAAATCAAGAAGCACTTTATCCAGCGGTAGTATTCCATACGCTGTTGGACTCGCGGCCTGGTACCGAAGCTGACCTAAACGACCCTCTGGCAAGGCCTCGGATACCATATGAGATTCTATTTGCAGTTGGGGGATGGAGCGCAGGGAGTCCAACAAGTTTTGTCGAAACCTATGATACCAGGTAGGTAACGGATAGATACCAAATAAAATTAGCCATTATTTAAGTGGTAATTTTTATTTGTCACTGAGGGCTAAGTTTTGTATATTTTTTCTTCTAGAGCAGACCGCTGGTTCCTCTCTATACATATGGACCTAACTCCACGCGCGTACCATGGGCTATGCACTCTCAACAACTTGATCTACATGATTGGTGGCTTCGACGGCAGCGATCATTTTAACACCGTTCGGCGTTACGACCCTGTCACAAATACTTGGCATGAGAGAGCGTGCATGTATCAAGCGAGATGCTACGTTAGCGTTGTTGTGCATGGTTTGTTTATTTGCTTTGTTGGTGCAAGGTCCTAGTGTCCTAGTAAGGTCATGTTGTAGAATATGTACTCCTCTAAGATTTTTTTCAACCAATATGAGTAATATATAAATAGCGCCTAAATTAATAGAAAACGGGCCATCTTGAATTTAGGTACCGCTTAAGGAAAGTAGTTTCTTAAATCGTATTTACCTTCAGCTGCGCAGTCTATTGCTCGTAGGTACTAAACTAAGCACCTCTCGATAATGGCATTTAAATAAGAAAGAAAAAACATAGATAAAGATTTCTTACATTAAATTGGGTTGAAAATTGAAGCCTTTTTCGAGTGAGTGTTCGTAGAGTTTGTGGTAAAATATGGAGGTGTTAACCACATCATCATTTTGGATAATCGAGGCACTGTAACCTAAGGTGTAAACACTGTAAACATATAATAGTTAATATAATTTACAAGACTTACATTTCCTATAGCGATATTTTTCTTATTTCAATGGTAGACGGTCTTATATATGCTCTGGGTGGGTACAACGGTCGTACTCGCATGTCCTCGGTGGAGCGTTACTATCCGATTAAGAACCAGTGGGAAATGACGACACCGATGAATAAGCAGCGTTCGGATGCCAGCGCTGCGTCTTTGGGCGGCAAGGTACGACTGATCAAAACTTCTAATGAATTATCGTCCGATGGTGATGGATATTGATCCTGAATTAATAAAATTCAGGAGCTTGATTTATGACGTTTCTTGTCAATTGTGTCTCCCGCAGACTTCGCATTTTTGTAGTAGAGATGTACTGTACAATTCAGGCGATAACGGGATAAAACTCCGGCAAGATTTTAGACAGGTTGCACAAGCGGTTCGACCACATGACATGAGGGTAATTAAAATTCAGTAAGGATCAGTTTCGTATCAGATTTTGATAGCTCGAGTCATTGTATGCGTAATCTTAAACCTTGGGGGTAAGCCCCAAGAAGGCATGCCACCCTCTTTTAAAGTTGAAACCCTATTTTACCTTTATATTGGCCTTCTCTGGCGCAAAAATGGCAAAATCTCATTACAGCAGTATTACTATACTGCTTATAGACATGATCAGTCAAGTATCTGCCAAATTGTTACAGTTTGTTGACATTTGACCGCCTTCTCAGCTGATGGTAAGTAATGATGCGGCCTAGGATGGTTCATGCCTGCCTACAAACAACCTATTCACTCTTGCCTTAAAGACGGCCAGGTTGTAATGAGCAGGAACACATAAGGCGGCAAAGAGTTTCATTGCTTTGCGGTGCACATTAGGAACGAGGCACCATAGCGGGCTGTGCGGATATGTGGAATGTCGACCACGTAAGGATGGAACGCTCGCCTGCGTCTGGTATTCCGATGGTGAAAAGAGGCTCGTGGAATTAATTCGTGTAATTCCTTCACACATTTCGCATCACATTGTTATTACTTTTTAACTTTAATACAAGCAGGTTCAAGTTTCATTTTTTGCGGTCTCTGTTTATGGAGAATCTGGTCAAAGATACCTCACAACTCAAGCCTGACCCTTAGTTAGATAGGCTAACAGTAAGCACTATTTATACTTCTTACTTCCACAGATTTACATAGTTGGCGGCTTCAACGGGCAAGAAGTGTTAAGCTCGGCGGAGGTGTTTGATTCGAACACGAACCAATGGTCTTTCATCAGGTCGATGTTGAGCCCCCGCTCCGGCGTCAGTCTCATTGCGTACCGGGATTGCTTATACGCTCTTGGTGGCTTCAATGGATACAGCCGATTGAATACTGGTCATTATCCTATAATTGCATAATTTTATTAGTCGTAGTAATAGCTAGTATTACATAACGCATTTCTATGTCCCTGGTATTGCAAGTTTAGATGGACGCCGGTGTCGTTTACCGTCAGATGATAAAACCCCTAAATATATTGTAATAGGGTATAAATGGATACCACTTGCCCATGCGATAGTGATCTTACTCTAAGGGGCTTCCGGTGATTTGCCAAACATACATGTGCTGGGCTTACCATAAGACTGATAGTGTTGTACTTGTGGTTTGCTTCTGTTAACTTTACTCGTTTCTTAATACAATCGCACAAATAATACTTAAGGAAAAAAATAGTTACACTAGTTAAGATTTATTTTTGAATACTTTTCTAGGGGAGAGATTCAACCCGCACCGTGGTGGTGACTGGCAGGAAGTGACAGAGATGTTCAGCGCCAGAAGTAATTTTGCGACGGTCCTGCTGGACGACATGATCTTTGTGATTGGCGGCTTCAATGGTAATCTGCAATCCATTTTTTGTTAGATTTTGCACCTAGGCCCACATAATCAGACCAGTTTATAAACCTGCAATTGAACCAGAAACCTTTGGCGTTGGTTGTCTATTTATTACACTACGAGTACTAAGTTATAAGGGCCTAAAATCTAGGCAGCTAACTTTCTTACAAACTACCCAGGTTCCACGACGATTCCCCACGTGGAATGCTACGACGGCGACACCCTGGAGTGGTATGACGCGGCGCCGATGAACCTGAACCGTTCAGCGCTGAGCGCTTGCGTGCTCACGGGGCTGCCGAACGCTCGCTCTTTTTCCTACCTCGCCAAGGCCGTGCCGGCGGCCGGGGCCGATCAAGCACATAACCTGTAGACATTACCAACGTAACTATGGGGCAGTGGTGTCACATTGCAGTATTTTTATGATATCTGTGACTTAAAATTAGAGGGAATCTTCTTTTCATTTTGTGTTAACTGTAAGATGACAACGCGGGAATTTTTAAATTTTATTTACTGTCATATTGACAGCGCGGGTATTTTAAAATTTTATTGCTGTCACATTGACAGCGCTGCACGTCACATTGACGTTGAGGAGTAAATATTGCGCTGCAATTATGTAAATTTAACAAGTTTGATTTATTTTATCGGGGACCAATAATTCATTTAAATGGTGATATATTTATACCTGGATCGAAACGTGACACATCTGTGCGTTAGAAATAAAAAAATATATATTTGAACTTTAATCGGATTTCAAACGTTTAATAGTTAAGTAAAAAATATTGCTTTGCTCTGCCCCTTAGTTACTAACGTAACGATTTACAATATCACTCACATTTAAATCTTAACCAAATTATTTTTGCCCCTGTAGCAACTGGTTTGAAAGCCTACAAGCTATGAAAAATTATGGTCATAGTTACTGCTTCTACTTCTTCTTTTCCCAAGTTGTTGTTACGATTTATTCGAGTTGATAACTATATGATTCAATGACGTAATGGCGATGCCTGGATATAATTTGTAGCGATATTATTTAAGATTTATACTAGTAACTGGACTTTTTCAAAACTTTGCTGGTCAAACGTTAAGAAAACCTAGGTCGTCGCTTCAAATAGTTAACAATCGAATGGCTTTGTAACAAAACACACTAAGGAAAGTTCCAAGTACCCACCGTGCCTCTTCCTTCGCTATCATATAATAATGTTCAATGTGTTAAATTGGGGTGTTCATCGTCGGCCGTTAATGTCGCCAGAGCGGTACCAGACTGTGATAAAATCATTGTAAATAGCTTTTTGTATCCTATTTTTTAATATTTATCTTAAATCATGGTAATTATAATGTACAGAATCGTGTCCATAAAGCTTTGTATTAATTTTGTAGATATCAAATCATGATAAAAGGCGAATGTAGCTTGAATGTTTTATAAGATTTTAAGTGAGCGAGGGATTGTGAAATTTCAAGTTTTTTCTATATACATAAAGCGTAATTTGTGACAAATTTATTTTGGTACTTAGTGTATAGTTCGCGCCCTACAAATCAGTGTGGTCGCGTTTTGGATGTGTGTACGGCGTGCGGCGCCCGCGCATCCGCGGCGTCGTGGTATCTGTGATATTTTGCAAATGTTTATGTGGCTCGATAAATTGCCAAAAAAATGTAAAATTGATTTTATATGAAGAAAAATTTACTGTACCCGATTGAAAGTTGATAAATTTACAAATAAAGTAAAACTTATACCTGAAAATTTGTTTTATTTAAGGTTAACTTTTATTTAAGATTTAAGGCTAACACTACACATATATACATAACTTGTGTCTACATGTACAAAATTAAACTATATTTGATTCACTGGGAACAAACTAAGCGATAAATATGTTTTGTGGGTGTACTCGTAGTTTAGCTAGTCTCTCTGCTTGCCACACGTTGGGCGCCAAAAAAATAATTGAAGATACGGTACGGACCGTCGTCTATCGTCGGGCGCAAGCAACAGACTATACATTCCGACTAAATAGATCGGCGACTTGCGTGAGCGTTCCGCCAGAGGATTTATTTACTTTAATTAACCGTTAGCATCAGAACCGCTGGTTGCCTGGAGCATCGAGCACTTATTTTTTTATTTATGTTTCTGCAGTGGGACCTTAAAGGCTGATATAACTGATAATACTGATAGCTGACACCTGACACCCAGTATTAACACATAGGCTTAGATAGACAACAAACTAACTAGACACTCAAACTCACTAAAAAAATGCCTGCGGCAAAATTCTGCCCATCACGTCATTTGGGCAGAATTTTCATTCAATTTCAGATGGCATAATGGCAGTAGTAAGCTCGTGTTTTTTTATTTTGTACCCTTTCGATGACGCGTGAAGATCAAAATTCAAATGAATAATTTAATGTTGTAAATAAAACAATAACTATGTAAAAGAGCGTCGGTGGCTCAATGGTGTGGACTGTCGCCTTCCTACTGGAAGGGCTGTGGTTCAAATCACAATACGTACCAATGTGTTTTCAAATTTTCGAAAATATATGTACGTTATCCGACGCTCTTACGGTGAAGGAAAACATCGTGAGGAAACCTTCATGCACGCCTGGGAAGAAATTCAAAGGTTGTGCGTGAAGTCATCCAATCCGCACTGGGCCCGCGTGGACGACTAAGGCCTAATCACCCTACACGGGTAGGCTCGTGCCCCTCGGTGGGGACGTTTAATGAGCTGATGATGAATGATACGTATGTGTATTGCGGTTCGGTCATTTATTGGTTAATGTTTCTTCTTGATTGTGCGTTAGTTTATTGTTTATCAATGCACAAAGGCTACTACTATTACTATTATTTAAGTTCATTCCGCGTAAATATTAATTGGCCTTTGTTCGGCAGTGGATATAAATATTAAGCTGCAGTGATAAAACAACGTACCTAATTCACTATGATAAAAAAGATCTTTTATTTTTTTCTGACAATAGTGGATATTATTTTAGGGGAACATGTCTTTTTCAAGATAAGGATCCTATTTTTATTTATTATTATGTTTCAAATTAGACTCAACAGTGACTCATATAAAGTAAGCGAAACGGGCGCCATACAAGCGGCTATTTATACGACTGCAGGACAAAGCGTCGCACCGCACTGAATCAACGTACGCGGCAGCGAGAGTGGCGTGCAATCGTGCGTATTTACTAGCAGGGCGGGTGGGGTAACTGGCGCCCCCACCCCCAGCCCTCCCGGAGCGATCGAACCGCACAGGTCCACGGCATTCGGGCGCGGTGGCTCACTACAAAACAAGTGATGGAGCTAAAGGGGAAAGTCGCACTGATTACCGGCGCCGCGGCCGGCATCGGGCTCGCATATACCGTGGAGCTGCTAAAACAAGGCGCAAAGGTATTTACAAACAATGCATGCTTCCCTATTAAGTACTTAGTTCAAGGCGAAATTGACGTGAATGAAGTGGCTCGAAGTAACCTCGGTGACGAGGAAGGATAAGTTCATTTAGATGCCGGTGACCGTTTGTATTGATTTACGCCGGCGCCTGCGGGTTTTATTTTCATTTTTACTTTCCTTGTCCGGAAAATCCTATGTGGCTTTAGTCGTAGACAATGTGGAATAATTATATACCATGGACGTTTACTTTTATGTCTATGTTATATGGGTTACCTACCCTTTAAAAACATAAAATAAAATCCATTTGAAACACAGATATTGAGCCAAATTATACTTTAATAACTAACAACTTTCTAATTAAATTAGGCTCATAATATCATCTACTTAGTTACAATTTGAAGTAGGTTTTTTGTTTTGAAGACGACTGATATCAAAGCGTAGATCATTATATTTTTTGATTCAAATTAAATAAATATAGTTTCAAACATTGCAACAAAACGTGTTTATGGCTTACGTACAATTAGAACATTCTAAATACAATTTATTGTTAAAAAATGCTCAACTTTAAACAAGGTTTTTTTGACTCTAGGTACAAAGCATAGCGCGCTAATTCTAAATCTATGGGTACAATCGATTGCGTGCAACTTCTTAGGTCAGATTGCGGTGTAACCTTGTTTGTGGTTACTCTTTTGTTATTTGTGAGAACCTTTTTGTTATTTTCAACTTTAATGCGAAAAAGTAAAGTATGACGAAGAGTATTTTTATGATCTCATAACTGTATTTCAACACAAATGCACATTTAACTCGCTTAACTAAGGTGCCTACATAAAAGCAGGTCTTCCTATGGTGACGTGAACGTAAACGAGGAGTTTGATATTTATTATCTTAATAAAAAATATTTGTTGATTTTGGCACGGATTTTTATTATTGATGGTGGCCAGCAGCGCCATCACAATAACCGAATAATAGTGGTTCACTACGGTATCTTGAGACATTCCTCCGCCCACCTATGATGAGTTATAAATTATATCTAACGTAGGTATAAGAGCAAACCTCGTAATTATTATACCAATCTAAATCTTATGTAGGTAGGGTATGTAAAGGACCCGAGCTTGTACTTTTGAGTAAGTGTAAGCGCCACCGGCACTGTGTGGTACATTGGATCACGATCCGAGACCCAGAAAAAATGACTAAGGTAGACTTATGCCGGCAGAAAAAGTATGACCTAAATTATGACACCGAATCGGTTCATTAACACCGAGGTTTTCTACAGATTTAGTTAGGTCTTTTTGATTTAACGGTATTTAGTAGCATTTTTTTACTAGCCGTGGAATTCGTATGCTAATATCTCACAAAACGTAAGGATACCGAGTTCAGGTTTCACACCCCTTACTTGTCAGGTTTCAGTTTGCGACATCGATTCCGAGATCGGGGAGCAAGTGTGTGACGACTTAGGCGCCAAATATGGCCGCAAAAATGTGTTGTTCTGCCAATGCGACGTAACTGATTATCCTCAGTACGAAGGTAAGAACTAAATGCTTATAGCCATAAATATCTATACATATTAATAAAATTTGAGTTTATGTTTGTAATATTGAACTAAGTTTTTAAATACATGCACATGAATGTATATATATATGTCACCGGAAACTAAAACAGGAACCGCAAATTGATTAATTTCCTAGGAAATGTATCAACTTTCGTAGGATTCGCCTATGTCACATAGGCGCGTAATAGTGAATTTAGACGCTATGAATGTTTCTTTTTTTATCATTTATAGGCAGACATTTGACCACCATCTCACCTGATGGTAAGTGATGATGCGGCCCAAGATGGATCATGCCTGGCTAGAAACAGCCTATTCACTCTTGCCTTGAAGACGGCCAGGTTGTAATGATCGGGGAACACATAAGGAGGCAAAGAGTTCCATTCCTTTGCGGTGCGCATTAGGAACGAGGCACCATAGCGCGCTGTGCAGATAATTGGAATGTCAACCACATAAGGACGGAACGCTCGCCTGCGTCTTGTATCCCGATCTAAATATCGTATTGAAGCTTGCATATTCTTTTTTGTAAAAATGTGCGTTTTCTTTTACAGAGGCATTTGAAATGACAATGAAAGTATTCAATCGGCTGGACATAGTCATTAACAACGCAGGCGTCATGAATGACAGATTTTGGGAACTTGAAGTGGATGTAAATTTGGTGAGCACTTATGGAAGAAAGCATATTCTTTATTGTACAATTCCAAGACAATAACATTTAAGAGTACATTACTTACTACCTCGTTAAGATGTATCGAGTTATATGTAGTACCTACCTTATCGACACTTCAATAACGAAAATGAATAATTTATTCTTGTTATATCTCATTTGAATCAATTTGTTTTGAGGCGAAAGTTCGCTGGAGGTGGTTGGATGAGAAAAGCGGAGGACCGGGATGGCGAATAG